>CM056380.1:73309035-73425179 GCA_029718625.1 Synaphobranchus kaupii | reverse complement strand
CCGAGATAACCATCTTCATTAAAAGGCTGGGTCCCATGGCGCCTCTTGCTAATATGGATTCGGCTCAGCGTTTGCAAGCCTCTGTCTGGATCTGGGCTGCCTTCCAAAGCAAGCCGGCATCCGCTAACGGGACCCCGCTTGCCAAATTGTCCTTGGGAACAGGTGAGCCACACAGAGCTTAAAATGTAATTTGGTTGTGCTGCACTATCCTTTCAGCGTTACCTCCCAGCCCAGTCCACCCCAATCAGTTGGTACACCCTGCAAAACTGGCCCTCAGCTACTTGTCTTTATTCACTTATATTGTAGGAGTCATCTGGTGGGATCATGTGACTATTCCCCTGTCTCTCCCACAAGGGTCTTATTTGTGGAAGATTTTCAACTCTGGAGGTCAGGAAAGCAAAAGGAGACGCCTGTTCCGGCCTGTCTAAAAACATGATCGTAACTGTGGCGCATGCTATCGGGAGCGTGTACGCCGTTAGGTGGTCTGGGTATGTTAAACTGTAGCCAGTAACCCAACGGGGAGCTGAATAAAGTGGAGCTAATCAAACTAAGTGGCATAGGAAGACGTTGTTGACAGCGTCCCCCGTTATTGTCGCTGTTTATTAAAGTAGCCAGCCTCCGCCTTTCAGCGCATTACGGGCGTTTAGTGCGCACATTTGCTCTTCTCTTTTAGTGCCATTTCATTACCCTTCATTATCCGCTTCTTCATTGAATTGACACACTTTGTGCAGCGGAATAACTTGCATCTTCATCTTCTCTGTATCTGACTGTTGTTCATTCACTTGTGTACATTGTGTATTTTTAGTACCTCTGCAGCACGAAGGACTTTTGTGTCATGTAATGCCAGCATGAACAGAAAACAAAAGAAACAACTTTGGACTGCAGTATCTATATAAATGTAACAGACAGAGATGGAGCTAACCTGCTCTTGCAGTTGCTCTGATGGAGGTGAGGGTAGATGCATCACATACCTGAGCAAAGCAGGCATAAAAGAACAATACAGATTTTTGTTTACTTTTATATTTTGACTCCATTTAACTCCATAATAAAATGTATCTTTTGCAGAAACTTAAAAAAAAAAAATCTATAAATGTTTGCTTGTTGCAGGCGAAAGGTTTTGACCGTTTTTTTTTGTCGTTTCTTACTGTTTACTGATCACATTTTATAGTTCAAAGAAACGGATCAGATCAATGTAAACAAAGCTTGTGAAATTTCTGTTACTACTGTGATTGTACACGTTCCAGGCTCTATACAATCGAGAGCACAGTAATTGAATAACATGATTAATTCAAAGATAACGTGTGGCACATTGATGTCATCACTTTTTCCCTGCTGGATGGTGCATGAATGAGCCTCACGGCCTTGGATCGAATCCGGACCGTGGCGGTGCCGACTGAGGCCGGTAGCTGCATAGGATGACATGCAATTGGCGATTGTGTCGCCCATGCAGGGAATGGGAGGGTTCAGTAGGATAGGGTCCAGAGTACGCTGGTTAAGAAAACACAGGAACGAGGACGTCACCCTGGCCGTGGGGTCCAGATTAAGGACGGCACACCGGCCGTGGGGTCAGGAACGGGTGTGGGGTTCCCGCGGATAGCGCTTGGCCCGCGGTCTGGGCCAAGCGTGCAGCCAAGGGCTCAGGCGCTCAGCCTGGAGGGAACGAGGGAACCTGGGGGGAACGAGGGAGCCTGGGGGGAACGAGGGAGCCTGGGGGGAACGAGGGAGCCTGGGGGGAACGAGGGAGCCTGGGGGGAACGAGGCCTGAACATGAACAAGACAAGACAAGGCGGTACATAACAAGAGGGTACATAACAAGAGGGTACATGGCGAGACCACAAACGGGAAACCTAGGGGCAACACAAGACGGTCTGGTCCCGAACAAAGTGACGGGGCAGACTATATACAAGACATGACGAGGACAAAAACGAGCAACAGGTAGGAGGAGGCTAACGAGGATAAGGGAGGAAAACACAATGCAGGTGTGGGGAGTGCAAGACACAAGTAGGAGGGAGAGAGGGAAAACACGGGGTGGACTCAGACAATAGGAGAGCCCAGGTGCCTCACACATACTTTTATATAGTTATTTTTTGTACGGGTAACCCCTGAAGGCAATGAGTTTACTTTCAGCCTATACTTCCAGGAGGCTTTCAGGAATAAAGGGAGCATATCCAGAAGGTATCCACCAATTACCTCTGGCTTTGTTCTATTCGTAGTTACCAATGTGCCCTATGATTGGTGGAAACTCTGATGTCTATGTGAAAAGTGATGAAATATCATGAAGTCATGAAAGCAGGAAGTGAATTGGGTGGACCTCATGTGCTGATTATTAGACTGATTAGACCTCATAGACTGATTATTTTAGGAAATATGGGCTGAATCCCATTCTATGGACTTGCAGACTCATGGATTCAAAGGCGCGTTCTCCTTAAGTCTGTGAGTGCTTAGGGCTGTCCCATTGTGAAAACAACATTTTTGGTAAGTGCTCTTATGCAGACTTTTCTCACCCTCTACCCGCACTTTTTTCAAGTCCGCATCAATGCAGACTTACCTGCCCTCGGAAATACGCAATTACGCCACGTCTGCAAGTCAATGAGTCTGTGAGGGCTCAGTTTGGGATTCAGCCATGGTTTCTGGTTGCTTTAACCTGTAAATTAGGACACGTTACAAGAAAGGCAGGATCATATTAAACAAGATTAGCTACATATTCTACATATGAAGTTATTCCTACTAGCTTTTGACTAAAATAAGGTTAAATAAGGCATAATTTTCTGTCTTAGATGGAAGGAAATTACTAAATTATATTTTTGCATTTATTACATTACATTTATTTAGCAGACGCTTTTATCCAAAGCGACGTACAGTAAGTGCGTACAGAGACATTATCAAGATCACTACAGAACAGACAGGCAAAGCACATCCTTCACATAATGTAGCAGCTATCCCTAGCAATGAGCGTCGACTGTAGTTCACAGTAAGCTGTGGGAAAATCAGCAACACCACACTACCATTCCAAATACTATTGTAAACTATAATAAACAGACAGGAAAACACAGGGAACAGGGAACTGATATTCCTAGGTGAGGGTATCAGTCAAGGTGGAGTCTGAAGAGGTGTGTCTTCAGGCCTCGACGGAATGCAGGCAGGGTTGGAGTAGAACGTAGGGGAATGGGAAGTTCATTCCACCACTGAGGAGCTAATGTGGAAAAACTCCGCAGTCGGGACAAGCGAGAGCCTTTGACACGGAGGGGGGGAAGTGCCAGTCGCCCTGCTGTAGAAGAGCGAAGTGGTCGAGCAGGAACATAGTTCTGGATTAAGTCCTGCAGGTAGGCGGGGCCTGTCCTATTGGCTGCAGTGTAGGCCAGGGTCAGAACTTTGAACCTGATCCTGGCTGCAACTGGCAGCCAGTGGAGAGACCTCAGCAGAAACAAATTAAATTATGTTTCCTTATTTAATATGCTTTTTGTTAAACAAAAATCAAATATATGTTCACATTGTGATAAAGTAACAACGTGTTTCTTAAAGTGACTTATTTTCTCCCTACCAATGTGTGCACAGTATTTGCAGTGACCCCTCAAATAGGCCCAATACTTGATTACTTGAAAACCCAGGCTTTAGTTTTGTTATTGAATCACCCATCAAACCGCCCCCCCCCCCCCCCCCCCCCCCCATCTGACGGAGGGTGAGAGGGACGGGATTAATTAGACATACTGTACTTACGATTTAAGAATAAAAAAATGTTAACAGCATAAATTCCCCAAAAAATCTCTAAATTATCTCAAAATTCCTCAAAAAGGTAAATTTCCCCAGACCTTTACAACCCTAATTGTAAGAGCCCTTAAAAGTAAAACCCTTAAAGTAGCTGGATTCTGCCTGCTATCTGATGCTAGCAGCCAGCTGAAAGTGGGCATTCCTGCCTTTGTGCCGCTCCCCAAAGCAGAATTAGAGCATTGTTTACTATTAGTAATTACTGCTACCATGGGACTTGTTATATAAAACAGTAGCTTTAGTCTATGAAGACTGCCTAATTCGAAATGTTTCTGCAAGAAATAATATTCCCATTCCGCCCAATAAAATGGCTTCTTTGTGGCTGGGGGCTCCCCCAGGCTTCTGTGCTGCTGCTGCTGAGGCTACAGTATGAATGTTTACAAGTCTTCCTGCTACAAGAGCTGTAACAATGTTCAGCCAACACTTATGATGATGGGAGAATATTCTCCGTACATGAAGCTCCAATTTTAAAATATATATGACACAAGTTCCTGTAAGTAAGTCAGAGATGAGATGAATTCATCTGGACCCCCCCGTTTGCGGCCATATCTACGGTATGGAGTGCAGCTGTTCAAGGAAGTGATTGAGCATTTCAAAGGAAGGGTTTTAAAAATGGGGATTTCAAGTGCAACTGGATCTCGCAGAACCTTGGGTTTTTTCCTGGCAGAAGCCTTTTCATGTCTTCAAATCTCAGGACTTCTTATGAAACCCATTCACTTTTTTTTGGAAACCTATTGACTGCTGGTATCATGTGACCTTCAGTAAGCCTCTTCTGATTGTAGCATGTTTAAGAAGGCATGTTTGACTCATTGTTTCAGCATAAACACAAAATGCTGGAAGTATGATGGCTTGGGAAATCCAGTATTTCTCAATTCAGTGTTTATTCATGTATGACGAGTCAAATTCAGTTGCACAACAGTACGAACCAATGACTTTTTCTTAGCTCTTCAGTTTTACTTGTTTCTCTCATAAGGCATGTAGAGTCTCTGCCATGTTACATGTAACATGTGCTTCTGACTCCATGGCGGCACACTCCGTGCCTTTAGCACAACGCATTTGATTTCCTGTCCTGCAATCCTGTCTGTTCTGTTCTGTCACCCTGTTTTTGACCCCTTCAGCCCCTCTTGAACACCTCTGGTCCCTTGTAAGGACAGCTTTAATGGTCAGGGTTGCAATGCTCCCTTTCCTCTAACCCCGTGTCACTCAAACTGCACCTGAGGAGCACTGCGGCTCATGGTTCTGCCCCCTTAGAATAGACGGCCGCTGCAGTCAACGGCAACACGGTCGGCTTCGTCAGGGACTAAAATGCCAAAAGCCTCTAAGGATTTTCCAAGGCTCATACCGTGAACTACAAACGTTACTCGCTGTCTATCCATTCAAAAATGTTCCTCCTTGCTCTTGGGATCTGGAGCTAAAAGGCAGTGCAATATTGCACAGCACTTGTTTATGGAGGCATTAAAATGTATGCCACTGAACTTTGAGACTGGATAGATAAATTCCTTTGTGCGGCGCTTTTCTCTTTTCTTTTGTCTTCTTAGCAATCCCTACCTCTGCTACCTCTCCTTTTTTCTATTCTGTTTTTTATTCTTTACAAATTTATGTGATTTACATGCATGGCTATTTACATGCACAGCGTACATGAGTGAACGTGACCCTCGCACTTTCAAAAGCAAACTGTAAGCAACAGTGTTTCCTGATTGTAGAATTGTTATCCCAGTGGTCACTTTTTTTGGGGAAGAAAATATTGGGTTGCATCCTAAATTAAATGCAATTTACTGGTTTCAAAGAATATATGTAGCTACAAGTAACTCATAGGTTTCAGGTATCATTAAATTAATTTTATTGAGAACAGGGAAAAAAATATCCTGATTGTTATGTTTTATGATAATTATACAGTTCTTTATCTTACATGAAACTATATACACTGCAGTCCAAAGGTAACAGTATGAAACACATGGTTGGCTAAATGGCTGTGGAGTTCAATAGGAAAATGAATCAAGAGAAACAACACTTAAAGTGATCCATCCAGATCTACTGCATATCTGGCAGCAGAGTGATGGTTTAGCCTCATTTGATACCTCAGAACCCTTGATGACTTACTGCTACTATTTAGCCAACCATGTGTTCCATAGTGTTCCAGCGTAATTTACAGCTTAATCTAGTCATATATATATATATATATATATATATATATACAGTGCCCGGCCAAAAAAAAAGTTGCACACACTAATATTTCGTTGGACCGCCTTTAGCTTTGATTACGGCGCGCATTTGTTGTGGCATTGTTTCGACAACCTTATGCAATGTCACAACATTTATTTCCATCCAGAGTAGTATAGGTTTTTGGCTGAGATCTTGTATTGACAACGGGAGAGTCGAACCACTCCGTAAAGTGTTCTCCAGCACATCCCAAAGACTTTCAATGGGGTTAAGGTCAGGAATCTGGTGGCTAATTCATGTGTGAAAATGATTCCTCATGCTCCCTGAACCACTCTTTCACAATTTGAGCCCGATGAATCTTGGCATTGTCATCCTGGCATATGCCCATTGATGGGATAACCTGGTCATTCAGTACATTCAGGTACTTCGCTGACTTCATTGTATTGCTGCATAACGTTGCTGAGCCTAGACCTGACCAACTGAAGCAACCCCAGATCATAACACTGCCTCCAGAGGCTTGTACAGTGGGCACTATGCATGACGGGTGCAATGGCGACTTTTTTTTTGGCCGGGCAGTGTATATATACCTATGATATATGTCGGGAACCAACCGCCGCCCCCCGATACATTCATCGTGGATCAAAACGCAGCCAAACTGTAAACCGTGTGACTGACAACTGTATTGCTTTTTTATGGTAAAATAGGCGAAATGCCGCTATTACTACGAAACTGCTGCAGCATGGGGCTAACCTGGCCCACTTGCGTTCGCTCCGGAATGTCGACATGTCCATCTCCATCTCTGACAGTCAAGCAGCCATGAACAATGCCAAATTTGCCCTATTAAATTGCCGCTCGCTAACGAACAAAGCACTTGTATTAAATGACTTGATTACTCAAAAACACCTTGATTTGTTACTCGTAACAGAAACCTGGCAAAAATCTGGTGTTTACATGGATCTTAACCTGCTGACTCCGAATGGCTACCATCACTTATGTAAGCCACGTCCGGTGGGAAAGGGTGGTGGTCTTGCTGATTTTTACCGTAGTAACCTGAAAATCAACTATATTGTTTTCCATGATGTCATAGCCTTTGAATATCTGTTTTTTAAAATAGTTGACTCTGTTCCTCTCCTAGTTGTACTCATCTACCGCCCCCCTAAGGCATCCCCAAATTTCCTATCTGAACTAAATGAGCTACTCACTTTTGCCTGCTCTTTGTGCCCATCTGTAATTTTACTTGGTGATTTTAATATTCATGTGGATTCTCACTGTCCTCTCACCACTGAATTTTTATCTATACTTGATTGCTATACTCAATTTTACACAACATGTAAATTTCCCCACCCACACTCATGGCCTAATTTCCTCCACAGGCCTTGACATTTTCTCTGTTTTATGGTACAGATATTGGCATCTCTGACCATAAGCTTATCGAATTCAGCCCTAACATCCCACTTCCACACTCTAGCCCTAGGCATGCTATATCATTCCGTAACAAGTCAGTTGACCCTCTCTCCTTCTCTAACTCACTATGTGTATCCCCTCTTATGGACATCACTACATTCTCCTGTCCTGATCAAATAATCTCTCACTACAACAACATAATCTCAAATACTCTTGATGATTTTGCCCCTTTTGAAAACAAGATTAGTCTCATCCACACACTCCTCTCCATGGTACACCCCAGAGCTCAGGGCTATGAAAGCCACTGGCCGACGCCTTGAGCGTCAACTCAAAAGAACTGGCCTCACAGTACATTCTGTTGCTTATGCTGATCACCTCCTTAAATATAGGGATGCTCTCAACACCGCACATGCAGTTTTTCTCGAACATCATAAATGAGGGTAGTAGTAACCCCAAAACTCTTTTTTAAACTATAAATAAGCTCCTCTAACCACCTGCCACAGCTGCCCTAGCTCAATTGAACAGTGCAATGCTTTCCTCCATTTCTTCCAAGAAAAAATAAACAATATTTACCAACATATCTCCTCCACCAACCCATCTGAAACTCCCCATGAAGCTCCTCAAACAGACCCGGATGTCACCCTCACCAATTTCACACCCACTGACCCCGCCTACATCACAGAAATTATCAGAAAATCTAGTCCCTCTACCTGTATGCTTGACCCAACATCGGATGCCTTTGCAACATCTCTGTCCCTATCTCTCATTTTGTTAACATGTCACTTCCTTCTGGTCTTGCCCCCTCATCCTTGAAAACTCCTTGCAGTTACACCCATACTCAAGAAACCTGGTCTAGATGCTTCCTCATTTAACAATTACAGACCTATCTCCAACCTCCCATACCTCGCCAAAATCCTGAAGAGAGTTGTTGCATCTCAATGACAGACCCATATGTCCACTAATGCTTTTTGAGCCATTCCAGTCTGGTTTCCACAGCACAGAGACAGCACTCATCAGAGTTTTAAATGACCTCCTCCTCTCTGGTGACACTGGTTCATTAAACATCCTCCTTCTCCTTGACCTTAGTGCAGCATTTGACACCATTAACCACAACATTCTTCTCTCATGTTTACAGTCCACCATTGGTCTTACTGGTACAGCTCTTGCCTGGTTCAAATCATTCCTTTCAGACAGACAGCACTTCATTACTTTAGGAAAGCATAAATCCTCCTCAGCCCCCATCACACAAGGTGTTCCCCAAGGATCTGTTCTTGGCCCCCTTCTATTCATTATCTACATGCTTCCCCTAGGTCTGATGATTCACCGACATGGTCTCAAATATCACTGTGATGCTGATGATACCCAGATTTATGTCAGCACAAAAAACATCACAGCCTTACCTCCCCCCTCACTCATAGCCTGCATTTATGACATAAAACTCTGGATGGTGCCAACTTTCTCAAACTGAACTCGGAAAAAACTGAAATAATTCTAACCAGACCTAAAACCTTGACCTCACAGATCACCAACCTCATCTACTATCTGCAACCTTGGTGTCATATTTGATCCATCACTTAGTTTCCAACCCCCACATAAACACTCTCACTAAAAATGCATTCTTCCATCTCTGTAACATTGCACGGCATCTCTCACCCTGAATGACGCTGAAACCTTAGTCCACGTATTCATAACCTCTCGTCTTGATTACTGCAATGCCCTTTTCTGTGGTATCCCTGGCAAAACACTCCAAAAACTGCAATATATCCAAAACTCAGCTGACAGAGTACTCACACACACCAAAAAATTGGCTCACATTACCCCCATCATCTGTCAGCTGCACTCGCTACCCATTTGCTCACGCATACACTACAAAATCCTTCTCATCACTTACAATGCACTTAACGGTCTGGCCCCTTCCTACCTCATCGAACTACTCCTCCCATACACTCCTGCACACAACCTCAGGCCCTCTGGCACTGGACTTCTGGTCATTCCCAAAACCAGACTGTCCTCTATGGGGGGGCAGGTCATTCAGCGCCATGGCTCCCAAGCTCTGGAACACACTACCTCAACATCTCCGTGTCTGCACCAATATATCTACATTCAAAACCCACTTAAAAACCCATCTCTTTACCTAACACTATTTTCCTCACTCTACACCCTAGGTTTCTCTTACGTCTCTCCTCTCCTTGGTCTGCTTGTTCCTTTAATTTCTTATTTTTATTAAATTTACATTATTATTATTTTTTTATCATATATACATATTGATTTATCTTTTTTGTCTTTGTATTCCTGTTGTTCTTTGCTAGATCTTGTCCCTTTTATTATTTTGCTCTGTAAAGTGTCCTTGGGTTTGAGAAAGGCACTATATAAATAAAATGTATAATTATTATTATTAGTCCCCTCCCCTTCCCTCCATTTTGCATAGCGATCCATTCAAATGCAGAGAATTTGTAGTATCGCTTGTAAGAGTACATGAAAATAAGATATCAGTAGTCATTTGATATTGTTGGATCACAGACATAAGGAAGTCATGGCATGCAAGGCAGGCAAATATTAAATATGATTACTTTATTTAGGTTTATGTTAATTTGTCCAGTGACTTTTGGTCCCCTAAAATGGGGGGGGGGGGTGTTCTTATGTGAAAAAGGGCTACAATTGCTACACGGTTCACCCAATGTGGATGTAAACACCCTCAAATTAAACTTGAAAGTCTGCACTTTAACCTCACATTCACTGTTCCATTTCAAATCCAATGTGCTGAAGTACAGAGACAAAAAAAACGTGCCACTTTTGGACTGCACTGTATTTATATTTATGATGAGTAATCATGCATTATGTAGCCTGCGCTATGCTGTGTGATTTCCAAATCCATGTTATAAAGAAAAATGAATTAAATATGAAGTTATGAATATGGTGAAGTGGCAATGAGATGTGCATTTTGAGTTTTATCTTCAAGAGTTTTCCATAGCCTGTTAATCCCAACATAGCTCCAAATTTATTGTCATTCAGCTAAAGCATCTTGCGTGTGCTGCATGGGAATTAATTTACACTCAAATAATTACCCTCCAGCACACTTGTGTATGCTGGTTTATTGTTCCATCTGAATTTACTTAATTAGGTTTGATTGAGCTTTCAACTGAATACAGATCTGTCTTGATCTGCAAAACGATGCATGTAAAGGGGTTTACTCAACTCTTTTCATAACAATGTGCTGCTTAAGATGTATGGGTTTCATCATAGTTTTCATAACATATAAAATAGTTCAGAAATATGTGCATGAAAATAACAATTAACTGGAAAACAAAAAGGAAATAAAATAGTTATTGGTATAATATTCAAGAAAATATCATTGTACTCTAATAGATACATACCACAATATGCAGTATTGCAGATCAAAGGGGATAAACCATACAATTAGCTAAATTAAAGAAGTCACCTAAAATGTAAATAATGAATAAATTATAGCTTACATATTCATTGTACAACCCCCAATTCCAAAAACGTTGGGACAGCATGTAAATGTACATAAAAGCAGAAAGGGTTGTTACTCCTGACTCATTTTCCTATTGAACTCTATGGAAAAATCAGTCAGGAGAAACAACCCTTCAAGTGATCCATCCATATCTACTGCATATCTGGCAGCAGAGTGATGGTTTGAGGTGCCTTTGATACCTCAGACCCTTGATGGCTTACAACCATTTAGCCAACCATGGGTTCCATACTATTCCCATGTAATTTACAGCTTAATCTAGTTCCACTCACAAATTCCAATAGAGATCCATTCAAATGCAGAGAGATTATAGCATCGCTTGTAAGAGTACCCAGAAAATAAGATATCAAGAGTCTTTTGATATCCTTTTATACCCAGTCATGATAGCATCACCTGTTTTCCTGTGAAATGTTCCAATCAGGTGTTTTTTGAACTTCCCAGTTTTTTTTGCCCCTGTCTCAACTTTTTTGGAACATGTTGCAGGCATCAAATTCGGAATTGGCGTATATTTACTAAAATCAATAAAATTGATAAGGTAAAACATTAAATATCTTTTCTTTGTACTTTTTTCAATTAAATATATGTAAAAGAGAATTTACAAATCACTGCTTTCTGCTTCTATGTGTATTTTACATACTGTCCCAACTGTTTTGGGATTGGGGTTTGTAATATAATGTAATATGATGACTCATGTAATACAATCCTATTTTTTGTTCCAAATAGGTTACATATAAAGTTATTAGCCTAACTATTTCTTGTCCAACAACACATTTTTGGAGTGGTGAGTCTGCATTTCCATTGTGTGAACATTTAATTTTCAGGACGGCATCTGACTGAGAAGTTACTTGGAGAGTTCTTAATGCAACCATACTCTCTACACTTTGACCTAGAGCATAATAAACCAATCACATTTTTCTCAATGATTAATGATATTGCCTACCACATTTAGACAGACATGCATATTCGGGGCAATATTTTGTCGCCCTGAGAGAGAGGGAGAGAGAGAGGGAGAGGCTGCTTTGGCAGATGGATTTGGTTTTTGGAAAGAAATATAAGAAAAGTGATGTGCTAGCTTTTCCCCGGGGATTTAAAATGTCCCTCATCGCCATAGTAATGATTAGTAAAAGGATTTCCCACGGGACACTCTCCCCTTAGCCACCAAGGCTACCTCAACTCCTACCATCTCCGCTTCACATGGTATTTCTTTTTCCATCTTGACCAACGATTACATCAGTGTCAAAACTCAATTACATAGAGAGTATAAGGACTTAAACTGTGCAACCCCAATTTCACTCGTTCAGTGCTGACCTTGTAGAGGTTGATTCCTTGGCTGGGAAAAGAATCAGAGACTGTGTGATTAGGAGCAGAAATAGATTTGTTGCATTTTGGGACTAAATATGTACAGATGTCCATTATTCAGTTCTCCTGTGTAACCTGAAGCCATCTTCCTTACAACACGGTCATCGTTAACAAACCAAAGACGTTCTGCCTCTGGTGAACAGTGATGACCTAACTGGACCTCTTCCAACACCACCAATGTCAAGTAGCATTCTGTCAACAACTGGAATTAGTAGCTTTCATATTTTTTGAAATGTTATCATTGTCATATCCAGATGTTTTCTTGTTGTGTTTTGGTGAGTTCTGTACAAATCTTTGGCAGATCTCTGATTAATGTTTCAGTTAAGTCTTCACTTCCTGGCCACTGATCTGGAATGAACATGGAGTCAGTGTGTTTTGTTTGGGCCTAAACTGGACAATGACTGTACAAGCACTGTGGAAAGTGAGGGCAAACCTTTCGGATATTTGAGGTCTTGGCATCAGAGAAGTGAGTTGACGGACCCCCCCTCCAAGCTCTCTGCTTGTCGTCTGTCTTTCATCCCCTGCCTCTAAGCTAGATGGCCACTCCCCTCTCTGCCACTGCAGCGTCCGATTGGTCAGTACAGACAGGACAGGACCCCCCCCCCCCCCCAACACCAGGCAGCAGCCGGTTGCCTGGATACACAATCATAAACAGACAGGGTGAGAATACAAATGTGGCTGAGGACGGGCAGGGTGCGGTGTGCAGCGATTGTGTTGGGTGGGAGATACCATCAGTCAGAGAAAGGCAGAGAATTGCCTTATTAACCTTTTCTTGGTTATAAGCCATTTTTCTCATTATTTCTGCTTGGCTGCATCCTTCCCCGACCTTGTTTTCCAACGTGTTGACAAAGCTGCTGCTTCCCTCGAACACTGAAAGATCTGCTGGGTGCTGCACAGTTTATCCTTGCTACTGCACAGCTGTTGCCAAAATGAGAGGTTTTGGGTGGGGGGGTGGGGGTGGTATAACAGGAAATGCACCACTCTGACCTGTAAAATGTAGGATTCTAATCATAGGTTGTTTGGAATGATGGATGTTGCAACAGTAGCCTTGGAAGCCTTCTTTTTTTTCTCTCCTCTGGAGTCAAATCACTGATTTGATGGATTCAGCCGCTTAGTGGCGGGGACTAAGCAATAGACGGGACAATTAGGGTTTGACAGTCTATCCTGCACCCGGAGGATTGAAAGCTCGCTCACGGCCAATCCAGCTCTGAGCCCCGCCCCCCAACACCCTTCCATCTGCCACTCCACTCTTTGCCCAGAGTCTCAACTCTACTAGAGTTAATTGAGACTTTCACCTCAAAATGCCTCTGTGGCCCACCCACCCCAGGACTTTTATCAGTCATCGGAAGCAGGAAGGGGTCACCCCTTTCCACGAGCCACGTTTGACACCCATTGAAATACTGGGGTTGCATTATTCAGGAAGCCAATTTATGGCCAGTAGTATCCTATAAATCATACAAAGGAAAATCAGTTCCAATTAAGGCGAAGCAGAGGAGACGATGTATAGTTCACCTGTTAGCATTTTTGGGGGGGCATTCTGAAATGGAAGTAAGATTTGCTTGCATCAAAAACAGCCAAGATTCTGACTGTGCTAATCACTATCAGGAGAGAGACATTTTCATCCAGCTGGACCACATCCTGTTCTCTTTAATGTTCTGCTGATAGGATAGCACTTGTCAACCATGGCACTGGCTTTACTTCCTGTTATTTTCAGGCTGTCACGATTCCAGAGATTTCGTTTTTTAGGATTTATTTTTGGGATTCTTGCTTTAAAGCTAGCATTGTCTCCACCCGTTCTGAGATCTCTGTCCTGTGCACTTTTGAGGAAAGCCTGTAAGTATTTTTCTAATTAATTTTTTGCCCCGCATAAGCAGCATCTGGATTCGTGAGCAGCGGGCACAGGATACGGAAGTGCATTATCAAGACCATACATAAAAATGTTTCATTTTTCTCCACGGTATTCAAAGCCATGAAACAGGAACATCAGCAAAGCTTACAAATGCGCACATGAGAGCTTCTGTTTACACAATCTTGCTCTAACAGGGATATTTATGTCCTTATTGTGTTCCAAGGGGGCTAACAGGACTGATAAATAATTATGCACATAATTACCAAAGTGCACTTCACATGACCATGCCAAGTGGTCTACAAGTGGCGCACATGGCCATTTTAGTTATATGACAATACTGTATGGCCATTTTAGTTATATTTAGACAATACTGTATGTATGTTAAATATATATGTATGATATGTTAAAGCTGTTACCTGAAAAAGTTTACCTCGCAGTTATTAAGCAATGTGCACATTTAATGCAAATTTTAAATTTATTTTATGTTGGAAACCTTTTAAAATTAAGCTTAATTAAGGGGGAATGTTTAGTGTTTAGTTTAACCTGCTAGGAATGCATCAGGGTTACTAGTTTGTGGATTTCCCCACTCTTTAATCGTTGGTGCCAATATTCTTTATATCTAAAGGAACTGTAGCTCTTCTCTACAATAATAATAATATGACATTCTACAGCACATTATCATTAAAACAGCAGCCTATAGTGCTTGACACAAACTAAAAAGAACAAAAGTGAATAAAATAAAATGGTAATAATAATCACAAATAAGGTAATGACAAACACAGTATAAAACAGATTAAAATTATCTAAAGGCAAGGCTTTTAAAAATCTAGTGATAATTTTGTGATAATATAATCTGAGCATGGTATTTAAAAAGACAATGGATATACATGAATACATTTATTTATTAATTAATGATTGAACTAATTAATAAATGAATACAACAAACAATGAAAAAGTAAAAGATAATAAAATCATCCAAAGGCTAACCTAAGAAGTAAGGTTTTTGACTTGCTTTTAAAATTCTCAGTTCTCATTCTCAGCTGGTGCCTCCCTAATATTAAAAGGCAGGGGGTTTCATAGTCAAATAAGATTAATTGAACTTTGTAAACTGTCTTAGTGCCTGTAGTGGTGTTTGATGTCTCTACAAAATTCACATGGTTTAGGAGGAGCAGAAATTTAAAGCCACCTTTATTTATACCTTTAATATCAAATCATGTTAAAAAGCACCTAATGCAGTTCTCTAAGTCTTAAAAAAAAATATGAGTGCACCTCACAAATTAAATTTATCCTCTGTCTCTTGTGGGAGTTTGAAATAGTATTTTAGGCTTTCTAGAAGTCAATATGTGTTATCGTAAACCCCAGGATAATTGTTTGTTTGAACATGACTAAAATGAGTCTGGCAATAGTATAAGAGCTTATTGCTACGAGGCAAAGACAAGAAAAATATTTTTTTCCCCTTTTTTGATTTGGCAGCTAGTTTAGCACTCCAATGCGTGTACTCTGCATGGAAGAACAGAATCCTTGAACAAGTGAATCAGGCAGCAGTGTAGTACAATGGCTAAGGAAGTGGGCTGGTACTTGACCCAAATTTATTCAGTAAATGTCCAGCCATATACATGTACATATTTTATTTGTAAAAAAGAATGTAAACTGTGTAAATTGATCTGGATTAGAGCATCTGCTAATGTACTAAAATAAAAAATAAAATAAAAGTTGAACTTTTTAAATTTAGTTCACTTTCTAATTTAGTTTAGTTTTAGTTAGTTTTCAGAGTGTTTTTTTAGTTTTAGTTGAGTTTTTCAACCGATTTCATTTTAGTTTTTATTTCAGTTAATAACAGTCAATAATTGGGTTAGGGGAGAGAAAATAAATATTGGTTTTGAATGTTTCAAATTACACTATATGCAATCCAGATTACAGATGAATATCTAGAATAACATAAGTATTATCAAACCGAATCAGATAAAGTATCAGAAACTAAAACTAAAACAAATTCATGGTCATTTTTATTTTATTTCAGTTAGTTTTGCAACACTGCATTACAGTTTTAGTTTAATTTTATTTTTTATTTTTATTTCAGTTAACTAAAATGTTTTTGTTAATTATTTTAGTTTATGTTTCAGTTAACTAATAACCTTGGAAATGGCCCTTTCTTCAAGATGTCATCTGCGTCTTGAAGAAATACATCTCTGACAGCCTAACAGTGGGACACTCTCAATTCGGGTCCTCCTAAGACCCTGAAATTCACTTGTGTCCCGTGTCTTAATCACGAAAACCATATACTGTATTCTACTGAAACCTAGTCAATAGTCAATAAACCTAGACAGTCAATAGAAGTAAAATTCATGATATTTTTGAAAACATTCTCACTACAACATGTTTTTGTCACTTGTTTTTTTTTACGTCAAAAAAATATAGATACTACCTATGGTCTTACCTGGAGGATAAGACAGACAGACACTTTTTTTCTTTTTCACTATGGCCAAGGACAGCAGCCATTTTGAGTAGAGCAGAGCATCAGTACATGACCTAGCTGAGGAAGAAAGTGAATCTTTTTCCTGATAGCCAATAGTATGGTGCAGTCATACCAGTAAAACATAAGATGAGTTTGTACATCAAGCTGCTTGCACACTGTTTAAACTGCTCCTAACGTCCTAAATTAACTTGTCAACACTACCTGATGCGTAATAGTCACATAATCTGATGTGTAATAGTCACACTACTTTAGGTACACCAACCTAACGGCCCCTGAAAGTCCAGGACAGATGAGTCTTGTGGTGTAATTACAGTTAGTCTGTGGGATAAGATAAGACGGCAGATAGAACCATTGTGTTCTGTCCTCAATCTTCCCGGATTCCTCCCTGGGAAAACAAAAGCAACACTTTGGAAGGTGGAGAATCAGCTTTTCTTTTCTTTTTTTGCTCTAATCTTCGCAGTCCAAGGAAAATAAACAGGTATGGGGGTCAACTTTGTTCACCCTCTGCAGATACATGATAGTAAGGAAGCCAGAAGGTTTTGCTTGACTTCTCTCTTCAGAATTGGGCCAAATTGAGGTCTGTTTAATGCTATTATCGAAAGCAAAGCACATCAAAGTGAATGCATGGTCGCATTGATTGGTTTTGGAATAGTTCCCAGTTGCCTCTTCATTTTTAAATAACAAATGCATTTCCTGTACTGCATAAACTACAATGCTACTTCACAGTGAAGATCAAATGGCTCTAATTTCACACCTTCTTGATCATTGACTGGCTCAAAGGTTAAAATCAATATTCACATTCCCAGTGTAGAATTGGGGAACAGTTCTGGAGTATGTGTTTGTTTGTGAACATCTGCCCTAGCAGGCCCAGCAGATTATCTGAGCTGCCTACACCGTATCTGGCCCCTGTCTGTACTGGGCTTAAAACTAGAAGTAGTAGGTAGTAATTAGGATTGATTAAAATGTGACTGATCACTTTGTAGCCTGTGTTCACTGCAGTAGTCAATGGCACTGGCAGTAAGATGGCTGTGCTTTTCTACAGTATGCATGTACAGGAAGTAGTTTTAACTCACAGTCTGTAATGAGACTCCATACGAGGATTATGAGTAAGACCCTGCGTTTAAGATGTCTGGGTATTATAATTCAGTTTATGTTCCAGTCTAAAACCCCCATGTCTCTATATAGCTGCTCTTGTTGAATAAATAACCATGGGAAGCCGTTTGGTGGCTTGGGCGGCTAAGATGGTGGTTACCAGGGTATTGGCACGCCCCACAGTCTATTGCCAAATTGTGACCATTCTGGTGCTGACTGTGGCCAGCTGACTCACAGCGGGACATGTCCTAGGGCAGAGGGGTCTCAAACTGTAGTCCTGGAGCGCTGCAGTCTCTGCTGCTTTTTGTGATTTCCTTTTGATCATCAGCCAGTTTGGGCCTTGGAAACAAGGTGTTCAGACTCTTTAGCCAATCGGTGGCTTAGATTAAGCGCTTAAGTGCAGGCACACATCGAAAACGCATCGGCCCTCCAGGATTTGAGATCCCTGTCCCAGGGAGACAGGGTGGTAGTCGGCAGGGTTTCCCCCCATCGTGCGGTTCCTCTGGTCGAGCAGAGATCTACAGCAGGGATACTCCAATCTGGTTTTCTTTTCTACCTGATAGTTAACGCTGCAACTTTTTAGGGAACAGTCATGCTTAGTCGCAATCATATAAAGAACTGTTGTGAGAGAAATCCAGCACCATACACTGTGTTTATACCCTCAAATTCTGTATTCTAAAACCAGCGATTTGGCCCGAATTTTAGTTTTCAAAACAAAGTGGCTCATGACGTAAAGCAATCGAAGAGAAAGGGCCAGTTCATGCCACAAACCATTCAACAATGAGATTGACCTTGCACGTTCATCAGCTAGAAATGTCAGCAACAATGGTGGACAAGCGACCCGTTACACCGGCACTATTTCACGCAAAGAAAAAGAAAAGAGAATTGGATAAAGCTCACTCGAAAACTAAACATGGGTGCTCATTTTAGAAGGTGGCAATATGTTCGGAAGCAGATTGGTTTAAAGGCAGACCTGGAGCTCCCACTGTTTCTACTGGACTGGTAGGTCAAAAGATTCAACACTTGGACTTTCTGATTTCCAGCCAATTGTAGTTGCCTATAATGACTTTGCTAGCTTGCTATTTGCTAGCTTGCTATTATTGATAATGTTACTTAATTCGGCGGCTAGTTCTTGTAAGAAAGAAATGTTTGCTAACATTATCTGTCGTATAGACAGGACCGGCTACTCGGCTATAACGATGCATGCCAGCTGTAGCCAGATAATTCCTGGTTCAGACTAATGCTACACAAACTCAGTGTGAGCTGTTTGTCATCCTAGACACGGCAAGTATGATGCTTTGATCGCTAAATTTGACAGTAGGACAAACATATCTTGTAGCCTGAGCCAGGCTAGCCTTGTTTGGAACTAGAGCCCGGCATATGTCCAGGGTCTTTATAAAATTGGCTAGCTATATAATTCACTGAGCCATCTGTCAGTTGTAATGTTTGAGTAAAACTGGCTTGCTCAATGGTGACTAAATGGTAAATGTTTCATTGTGTTATTGTTAAACTCTGCAACAGAAAAGATTCTGTTACTTTACCTGGACTCTTGTAGCTGACATTTTTACTGTAAAGCTAGCTATACCAGTCTGTAATCCTGCAATCGTATCTAGAAAACCTGGGTGCACATTCACAACGAGGTCTGTGGAAGCACTGCGGTGGAGGGTGTGTCTCTTTCTCTGTGGGCAGGCCCAAAGGGTGTTATGACTTTGAAATGTTTTGACAACAAATGTGACTGTTGAGAAAGTTGCGTCCTCCAGTTTTAATTGACTGATTAACGCCTTTGATTGACAAGAGATTTACCAGGGTGGTATACTACGAAGCAGGATTACTGAGTTAGCTGGATAACTGCACTGACTAAAACCCGGAACCCTCTCAAATCTGGGACATGGACTGAAGTACAAAGAGCTTTTCTGATTTTTACTCAGTGTAGTTATCCAGCTAACTTGGAAAGCCTGCTTCGTAGTATACCTCCCTGGTCCCAGTTTAAATCAGTCCTGATTAGAGGGGAAGAATGAAAACCAGCAGTACTACTGGCCTGAAGGGTCAGATTTGAATATCCTTGGGGGGAATACTACAAAGCTGGATTACTTATTTAGCTGGATAACTGCAAGTAAAACCCGGAACCATCCCAAATCTGGAACACGGACTGAAGTAAAAAGAGCTCTTCCCAGGTTTTAGTCAGTGCAGCTATCCAGCTAACTAAGTAATCCTGTTCAGTGTTGCCCACAGGATTTTCTGAAACTGTGGTGGGTGGACAGCTAAATTTCAACAACTAAATGTATCAATTTGGTGCTCTTTGAGATTAAAATCTAAACACTAGATCCACAATTCTTTGTGATTGGAACATGGGAATGGAACAGGTGAAATATATTGAATTTTTAGACTTTTTTTTGGTTAGACAGCTAGCTACGTGGTCTGATGAAAAATATTCAAAAACTTTTTGTCAGTAGACAATACAGAAACCATCACAATGCATGTTAACCTGTAGTCCAAAGCTCAGCTCTTAAGTGGGATTGCAAACTACAATAAAAAAAAGTTGAACACTTGTTTATTGACAAGAAAGCCTCTGAATCTGATAGGCTTGCTATTAAATATTTGCTATCTCTGTTGATTCTTCCTCTTCGTCTTCTCTCTGTCTTTTCGTAGTAAAGTAATTTTAAAAAGTAGATCCTGCATGACGTAGAAGCCCAATGAGCCGGGCAACGCCAGACAGAGATTGTTAAAATAAATGGAGAGCCTGCACTGAAGGGAAACTATATTTCAGTGAGGGAAACGGGGGAACACAGCAGGTTGCATTTTGTAACATCGTGCTGATATCTCCCTTGAATAACGTCAGTATTATCATCCACGAGATAATATCCACGAGACAATATGCATGAACTAGCTGGTATATTATTTTGTTTTTATTTTCAGGTTAGCTTGCGAGATAACATTCACGTTAGTGAATGAATCTTATAACCTTTTTACGTTAGCTGATTATAAATTAATATCGTAACACAGTCAAGAGCTTGGCTAGCTTAATGCTGAAACAATATGTATCCATTATAGTGTACCACAGAGGGTTTAACTTTAGCAAACAACGTTCACAAACATACTAACCACGTCAATCTCCTCAGAATCGTGAGGAGATGCAGCCTCTGTGTGCGGTGGGTTTTGTGTGTAAGCAGGGGGGAAGGGCATCGACCAGGGTGAAGAGAGGGTCTTTTTGAAGCGACGGCGCTACGCTGCGCCTACAATTTCAAATTTAGATTTATTTTTTTGATCAATTTGAAATTGTGGCGGGCCGCCACATTTTAATACATTAATGGGAAACACTGCTGCTTCGTAGTATACCCCTCCCGGTCCACAGTCTTCCTGCAGGGCCATAACTACCATTGAGGACACTGAGGTCATGTCCTCAGTATTTTTTCTTTTTTCATGGCCATTTCAATTTCACGCATACCCCGCATTTTAGCTTACCCTGGCCTAACCCCGCAACCCCCCCACCCTACCTCACCCCACCCCCAGTGACTGACACTTTAGACCATCTACCTGCAGCAATTTCGTGTGAAGTGTACTCCGATGAGGGTGGGATTGTGAAGCTCAGCTGGGGCCTGTATCGCGAAGCAGGATTACTGAGTTAGCTGGATAACTGCACTGAGTAAAACTCGGAAGAGCTCTTGTTCAGTCCATGTTCCAGAATTGGGAGAATTCTGGGTTTTGCTCAGTGTAGTTATCCAGCTAACTCAGTAACCCTGCCTTCGTGATACAGGCCCCTGGAATGCAGACTGAAACTAAACATCAACATTTTAACAAACACGTCAGAGGACAGAAATTATTTTTTTCCCACTGTTCCTAATTTTCACTGATGAGACGGGTCTACAAATTCTGGGATAAAACTCAGGGGTAAATTTAGTGAGGCTTTTGCTAACTAACATCAAGGATGGAAAATAAATAGCATCTTTATCATGTAGTGGTGTATTTCTGCTAATACTAATTATGTAAATGAACGCAGCTGCAACTTGTTAATTTGAATAGCGGCACCACTATATTTAAGGGTCGTACTGAGTGTGAGGAAACTGCAGTTTAGCATGAAGCGTAACAGGAAATTAAAGTTTTCCAAAGAGCAATTAGTGGTTTTGGAAGAAGATTTAGCCTTCCAAGTCAGTCTCTCAGCATAAATAGTGTGCTGTTCTTGGAGATGATCACTGAAAAGGAGATTTTCGATGCAAAAAAAGAAAAACAAATACGAAAGATCTCTATTTCGGCTTGTTTGTTGATTTTAAATATAGCTACAGAATGAGAGTAGCTTACAGTAATACACAGGTGTCAAACTCCAGTCCTGGAGGGCCTCAGAGTCTGCGGTTTAACTCCAGTCCTGCAGGGCCTCAGAGTCTGCCAGTTTAACTCCAGTCCTGGAGGGCCTCAGAGTCTGCGGTTTAACTCCAGTCCTGCAGGGCCTCAGAGTCTGCCGGTTTAACTCCAGTCCTGGAGGGCCTCAGAGTCTGCCAGTTTAACTCCAGTCCTGGAGGGCCTCAGAGTCTGCCAGGGTTTAGTCTTCCCAGGTATGACATAAACTGTTATTGAGATAGGTAATCCATCATCGTAAAAATTATTTTTAGTATTTTAAACTACAGATTGATATGAAAACTACAGCGCAACTGAATGTTTCTCCGCCAGAAAGTAGTCCTTTACAAGACTGCTTTACAAACATCCATGACTAACCCCAATGTGATTAGTAGCAGGAAAAGTAGAGAATAATAAGGTGGGTTTATCATGTGAATGTTTGAATTAGAAAAAATTGTGAAATCTGGTAATTACTCAAAAATCTTAAAAGCTGCTGCATACTTTGCAAATTGGTTTGCAGCAATGTAAAGTACACAACATTTGTAGTAAATGGGCTTTAACATCCAAAATTCCGGTACGGTCCTTTAACACACCATCAATTTCACCTCTTAACACCATTAACAGATGGCTTCTGTGCATGAACCATGTCTGTGCACTTGAGTGAAATTTACAACTGCTTTCTCTATAGGTGACTGGCTGCAGTCATGTAGCAACAGATGATACCAAATCCCGTTTAATGACTATATTTTACATTTTCTCCTCCCATGTTTTTGCGATCCTACAATTAGAACTGGGTAGCAGTGTAGCATAATGGAGCTGAGCTAGCAACAACAAGACTAGGTTTGATTCCACTGCCATTGTCCCCCTGAGCAGGTTACTTAACCTGAATTGCTAAAGTAAATACCAAACTGTATAAATGGATTGTATGTAAAGAGTGTAAGTTGCTCTAGAGAAGAGTGTCTGCTAAATACCTGAAATGTAACTGGAACCCCTCAAATTACACGTGCATGGAAACAAACGTGTGTTCCGATATTTCACAAACAAATGTAGTTAACAAAGATTTTAGTGGGAGATGTCACTACATATCCTTTGTCAATGTATTTGTTGGTGGCTTTATTGGTACAAACAAAGTATTTTTTTAATGATTAATGGATAAGTTAATAGTTTGTTAGTGCTAAGGCATTAATTCATGTTACTTATTGGAAACTCAATAATAACCATGAACAATGATCATGCAAATCTGTTAATGCATTTTTCATGGCTTAGTTAAAATGAACAAGTATTGTTTAATGCTTTGTTAATATGTCCATAACTTATTTTTTGTGTTAAATAAGGCATTAATTTATTCATGGTAGTAAATGGAACCTTATTATAAAGTGTTGGCAGCTTTTTTTATTCACTTGAAGTCTTAAAATTGCAATCCAGCAAGTGCAGTCTATATTGTTAATATGGAAATACATCAATACTGCAAATTGTGGCCAGGACTTAATCAGCATGTGTCTTGAACTTAACATTTGCCTTTATTTCCTATTAATTGTACACAATTTGCTGAATTAATTTGGCAATGGGTGTTTTCCATTAAAAACTTATCTCCTTCCTGCTAAATTTTATTGAGCTTCTCCACATAGTGCAGTGTTTATATTACCATCTGATGTCAGTGGTCCATAGCATAGTTCCCTAGAAAGCCTTCATATTGTCCAACTTTTGAAAGATATTCTTGCTAGTATTTAGAGGATCAGTTTCAGAAATGGCCTGTACATTTCAATGTTTTTATTGATATATTACTTCATAACAAGAGGCTGTCATGGGCGCCTGCCGTTTTCCTCACTTTCCACGTTGTTTTCCGATCTATCTGATTTTTTCTGCACTCCACCGCAGGGTTTTGCTTTGTCCCAGCGATTAGTGCTTTCACCTGTTTTACCTGTCATCAGGTATTTAAGCCCCCAAATTCCTCTTCCGGGTGATTCACTATTTCTTCGTGTTTCACAAACTCAGGGTTTTGTTTTGCTGCCTCTACATTTTCTCTAAGACAGTTTTTCTTTATTTTCTCTGTAGAGACAGTTCTCCTGTTTAACGAAGCTCAGAGATTATTTCTCTTAATCTCTGTTTTCCTCTCTCCCCCTCCCGCTCCCACTCTCTCCCTTTCAAGAGTGCGAGCTTTATATTTATTTCATTATTTTCACCATTTATCGGGCTTCATAGCAAAGTTCCGAAGGTGCCTTATTTTTTCTCTGTTCTCGCCACAGCTGTTTCAGCTGTAGTGTACTGTTTATTTTCCCTGCCCGGTTTGCTCGTGGTTATCCCTGTTTGTTAGGGTGTTTTTTGTTCGGCTATTGCCAGGGAGATTTTATCCCTTATTTTGTTGTCGCATTTGGCTCGTCGCTATTTCGCCCTAAACCCTCACAGAAGCATGATAATTAATATATTCCTGTGACATTGATATTTACAGTGAGCACCATAATTTATTGTACAGTGACACATTTTTTGTTATTTTGGTTCTGTACTCTCACACTTTGAGTTTGAAAGGATACAATGACAATGACTTTGAAATGCAGACTGTCAGCTTTAATTTGAGGGTATTTTCATCCATATCGGATGAACCGTTTAGAAATTATAAAACCTTTGGTACATAGTCCCCCAATTTTCAGGCATCAAAAAATATTGGACAGTTTAACATAATGTAGAATAAAGTAATATTTTTTAATATTTGGTCGCATATCCTTTGCATGCCATGACTCAAATTAAAGCTGACAGTCTGCACTTCAACTTCATCATCATTGTATCCTTTCAGACTCAAAGTGCTAGAGTACAGAACCAATAATGACAAAAAATGTCACTTTCCAATGAATTATGGTGCTCACTGTAAATATCAATGAGAAGACTAGTTAGTGTGGTTTGTATCAGTCGATGATGAGAGGAAATAACAAAAATGTATGGTTGCTGCAGCCCTCAACTTTTGTTTAATTCTACTTTTCAAATTGGTGATACTGCATGGCAGTAGTATTATTAATAGAAGATAGATAGACATATACATGAATTCCCTTACAAATCTCTCAGTTATGAATGCATTTCAGAAACAGCATATCAGTCATTTAAAGGTGAAACTTTACTCATGACACTGAATATGCTTGAGTGCTAACTCAAAAATGGGTTCTATTGGATCTTTCCCTTAATCATATATTGTGTAGAAGTGGGTACTTGAACTGTAATGTATTTATTTTCATTTGGGGTGTTTTGTCAGAGGCTTTGATTGTTGCATTCATCCGCTTGTTAAAATCACATCATTCACGACTGAATTGATAATCATGCATTTTTTTCAAGGCATGCACAAAAACACAATAATTATAAGAAACAAAAGCCTTGATTTTCAAAAGGAAGCATGGCACTGTGTTTATCTTGGCCCCCTGCATCCCGACATCCCAACCCCCAACAACTACCATCAAGCCTCAATGTTGTGTGCCTGCAAAACATTTCCTTCATAAAATAGCTCCTAAAAATAGGCAATAAAATGTATTTTGTTAGAAAGCTCCAGTTATGAAAGGGATAGTTCACTTTCTGGAGTTGTAAATATATATATTACTTCAGTTTTAATGTCTGCTTCCAATTGGTACGGATAGTTTTTGTGTGGTGAAGGATATTTTAGATATTAGACATTTCTGATGACATGCTGGCATTAGAATAACTGCTATAGGGTGACAGGTTTGTGATTTAAAGAAAAAATAGAATAAATTAAAAATACACTTCATGTAACTCCAAAACAGAAAAAAGCTAAAAACAAATCAAGAAGGTGATCTAACCATTTTATTTGCTTGCTAGGTTTAAATAATCCAATTTTCTCTCTAAGAAGCGATAGGCACAACTAATTTCTGCCAGAGATTTTTGTTATTTCTTTTAGTAAAGAAAGAGGATAGACTGCAATAGTTTGAACTTCTACCACCCACTGCAACATATGGTACTTCACCTAGAATTTACATAAAGTTACAAAACCCTGGTAGTCCATATCCCTGCATGCACTGCGCCCTCTGCATTGTGTGGTGGTGTCACTGTGCATTTGCAGGGGAATGTGCGGTGAGTGTATACTGGCCTTTAGGCATGCTTTCACAACGGATCAGTAGAAGTCTCCTCATGTCCCCCACACGTTCTGCCTGTAGCAGGAATTTGCCCACGTTCACCAGCCGCCATTTGGCGCCTGTTAGCGTGTGGTGAGAGGCCAGTCCACTGGGCATCACAAGGTTAACCAAGAAGGTCAGAAGTGACAAATCAGAGTCCCACCCACCACCTTCATTTCTAGGCAATTACAAGCTGCCCCCAGGAGTGACGGATGCTCATCTCACTCAATTACGGGATCAAAGGGCGCGGCTGACATTCTTTTAGGTGACCTTATTAAAGTTGTAATTGAGCATGAAAGCCTGTTTTCCGTTGGGGCACAAGACCCAAGCTCAAGTCCTGGTGCCCCTCCTCCAATCCTAACCTCCTGATGTCTTAGGGCTGCTGTCCATACCTGCCTCATCTTTTCTTTTCTTTTTTATTTCAAAGGGCTATACATTGTAATAACATGTGGGATATGTATCAGGGTATGCCTACAGTTTATAGCATCCTATTCTCAATAAATCCTATATCCTCTCTTCCTCTTCAACAGTTTAACATCACAGTTCAATTACCATTATCACTTGTGTTCCTCTCTGCGTACACAGTATGAAAATACTATGCAATTACCATATGGGAATGTGTGTCTGGCCTTGAAATGCAGAGATGCATAAAACATGCTTCGCAGCATGTCAGTGGCTGTCATTATGGAATCATGTAAGAGACTGTAATATGGTAATTGGATGATGAAATATTCAGAAGTGGACAGAATGTTCTTGTACATTAGGTTACCCATTAGGCATAACTAAATGTGCTCTGGATAGGCCTATTTGTGACAGGCTGCTCCTCTGTGTTTTTCTGAGTTTTATAAGAGGTGGACCATGGGAGATCATTTTAAGGAGCCGTTTCTCTGCCTGTAGGCGACACAGTTAAGCCCACACTACATTTCTAATCCCCTGTAAAGGCTGCAAACTGATTTAAAATGGTTTAAAGATGTGGGTGACTTTAATATTTCAGCTCTGCAATGTAGCAGTTACATCTCATCTGAAGGCTCATTGGTGCCTGGTATAATCACACCTGGTGCCTTGTTATGGGATTAAAATAATAATTTGTTCTATGAAAATGCACAAGTGAACCCAACATATTATTGGTTGATTATACCATCAGTTATTTAAAACAACAACAAAAAAACAAGAAAAACACTCCTACCATGTATGGGCATATTGCTGTGTATGCAAACATTCCATGAAAGAGTATTGTGGAAAGCGTGATGTCTGATTTGTACTGTTTTTCAAGCTTTTGATCTGTTTTTGACAACACAATGTTGATGCCAACAGATGTCTTCCTTGCGCATATATACTGGGCTATCTGCCAGATACCTGATGACATGTTTCTGCTGGCAGTTGAGAATCTGACCTTATTAACCTCTTTCCGGAAAGCCCAATGGCGTGGAAATGCAAGTCTTCTGTTGCTTCCTTACGCTAAACATATAAATTGATTTTGTTGGGGAGAAAAAAACAACAGCAAAAAATAGCTAATAACACTCGTAAAGGTAAATTGAAAGTGAGTAATGAGTCTTCCCATAAACTTTCATAGGCTTAATCATCCAATTATCTTACAAAATTAACACAAATATGGCATGTAGAAGGGTTTGTGCTCGAGGGCCTGCTGTATAATTGTCCTTAAATGTTTTATTCATCACAATGTCCGGTAAAATGGGCTGTTATTAAATCTGGACCCTGGTTTATGTTGTAAACTTGACATACAAGATGTGACATCCCAGGCTAGCAGCCAGTGGACTGTTTGCAATTGTTTTACTCTCCTCTAATTCTTCTAACATTCAACAATGCCTATAATCAAAATCCTAACTACATATGTGCATTATGACAGCATAATGACTGCAATTCTGCCTGGTTAGGATTGCAGAAATAAGTTTGTGTTTGTTTTGATGGGGTTTTCGAGAAACCTAAATTCCACAAAGAGAGAGGTGCATGCTGCAGCTTTGGGATTAGTATTTAATAGTTAGTCATCGTGTCTGGTTGCAGTCACAGCCTGTATCTTTCATTTATTCTGCCTAGCTCGGCTCCTCACAGAATCGGTACCATTAAATCACTGGGAAGTTGGTAAATGCAGCAAATGCATAGTGGGATCACTCTGTTTATATGACATCCCATCTCACCATGAATGGGTCATACACACTGTAATACAGTGACAATACACTGTTCTGAAGTAGCAGTAGATAAGTACATAAACGCCTGTCTACTTTCCTCTAGGACCCTGTTACTCAAATCACGGTCCTCGAGGGCTGAGAACTGCTGGTTTTCCACCCTCCCTGGGAGACAAGGTGTCTGGCCAATCAGTGGCACTAATTGTTCAGTTAATTACCTGAGAGAAAGAAAACCAGGACTGGATTTGTATTTGGGGGCCAGATTTGAATATCCATGCTCTAGTCTAGGACATCCAAGGAATCCAAATAGAATTAGTGCTACTGATTGGCCAGACTGTCTTCACACCAGGTAAAGGGAGGTTGGAAAACCAGCAGTTCTCGGACCTTGAGGACCATATGATTTTCATACCAGGGTTCTAGAATGTTCTCAGCTATACACATGCATTAATTAGAAGCAGAGGTGGACAATACAGGGGTCAGAAAGTAAAAGTCTTGCCATGTGTTTCTTCCATCCATGAACTCAGCCAGCTGATTTCACTAATTAGTTCTACCTCCTGCCTGAAGAATTGTGCTAATTAGCAAATCCAGCTGATTGGAACAAGACACAGGGGAGGACGTTTTACTTTGGCCCCGTTCACACTTGCATTTTGGGGTTCAACAACCGAAGTTATTAGCTGGAGCATGTTCTGTGTCCATTCACATGCGCATATTTAGAGTACCGAGAACGCTTACAAGTATGAATGAGTGTAAGGATTCGCTTCTGTATTTACAACGCTGTCAGAATATTTGCATTTCAATTATCCTGCAGGTGTAAACGTGATATCCAATGTCAAGAAACATGGACGCGTCCATTGAGTTTTTGTTAATCTCTGCCCAGAGAAGCCGCAGAAGACGTGTTTTTCCACATCTGATCTGGTAGCGAATGAAGCAACCTCGACTAATTCTTCTTTTAACAGTAGCCTACTCAACATCGCCTTTAGCACGCTCTATGGAAGTCATGGAGCGTTACGCAATTAATCACTGCACATTTGCTACCAGTTGTCAACTCCCGTTCCCGTCCACACTCGCACAACCAAGCTCATTTACAACAAGAGTCAACTATGGTAGTCGCTACCTCTTCCGAACAGGACTCGTTACTACTAGTTGTCGCTCTCGTTCATAACCATACTAAGTGTGAAGTTGACTGGATTAAACACTAAAATGAGGAGCGACAACCGTATTTAGCTGTAGTGTGAATGAGGCCTTTCTGAACCTGCATTATCAACCTCTGATTGTAAGCAATGTAAATTACCTTGAATACCGTCATATATAGCCTACAACAAACACTTAATATTCAGCTGAACCATGTCACCGCAGGTTTACAACAACAAAAATAATTTATTTAGCCTATTTTATTTATTCATTATTACTTTATATATTTTTTTGTTACTCAGTGGTAATATTATGCTACTTCATTCAGCCAAATTGATTTTCTGGCTGATCATATATCATACTTTCCGTAGACTACATTTTTTAAATCAACATTCTCTTGTCAGGGCAAATTAATGCCTGTAAACTTTCCTTAAAGGAAAATAAATTCCAAATAATTTCCTCAATTTATTGTATTTAGTAAGCATGCCTCATCCTTAATTAAATGATGTATAGGCCTACAGGTTTCTTACAGATCATTGAAAGTCTCGAAAATGAAAAGCTCCTGAAAGCTCCGTTTTCAAGGTTAGAAATATGCTTGAATTTTGAAATTACTTGAAAATGCTTGTTTTCCATAACTCGTAGTCAAAGTAAATACTTAATTGACAGTAGCTATATATTTGTTAATTAAAACAGATAGTTTTCCTTGTTGTGAGGTTATCTGTGACGTCTTCTCTTCGATTGCGTGCATTGTATTACCACAGAACAGTTAGTTGAAGGGGCTACAGTGTCCCCGACACGCTCCATCATGCCCGGCTGCCGGTTCAATGAAAAAGGTTTCAAAATGAATGTTACAGGCTGTGGCTACAGCGAGGGCCGGTGTCCGGCCTCACGCAAGGCTTACTGGAAGTTTTGCATGAAAGACATTGACATAGGCTATAGCCTACACGATGGGGACATCCGCACTGATACGCCATACTAAAGGTAATCGGAGCAAACGTGCTTTTCGTCAAAACTGTCCAATGTTACCGTTTCAGCAGCAGTAAAGAAAAAAATGAGACTAATTTTAAAGACACACAAGAATAATAGCTGGGGATGGATACATGCGTTGCTAATGATGCAGTGGCGGTTTATAATTAACAAATTTATTCATTTAAAGCATGGAAATTATAGTGGGGCACACCCATTCATTTTATGCATATGCTGGCACTCATGATTTATGTGCGGCATACAACTGCATAAATCGATCTAGCTCAGGGAGTTCTGTAAGAAAAATAGCAATGTTTACAAAAATATTATTTCAAAGTGGCAACTGATAGAGTATCTTACCTTGTTGTTTTAAATAATAGGCCTATTCAGGTAACGTAGTTAACTTGCAGACGGCTAAAGCTAAAATGAAATTATGTAGCTACTATTAAATATATTGCTAAATATGTAGCATAGTTCAATGTGTTTGATTCCACATTTTTAAGCCTCGTTAAAATTAAGGCCAACGATAGCTTACAATTTGCTTTAAAAATCTTGCTTAGGGATAGAACACCTTCTTTTCCATAGGTGAGGTCTATAAGAATAATAATAGAAAATGTTGTCATTGATATTATTGCAAAGTGATAGTGGACAGGCTAGCTTGCATTGTTGCGGTTTAGCTGGCAAGCTAAAGTAATATGCCACAGTTAATATAGTTTGTTAGCTAAAACACTTAGTATAAAGCTAAGCTGAAGTTATGTACTATTTTTAATTCTAAAGGTAGTTAGTAAGCAGATTTAAACATGGTTTGAACAAGAAATGTTGCCAGATACTGATTCCAAAAGTTTAATTCCAAATTTTAACCAAGCGTCCTCAAGTTGAAGTTGGCTAATAGTTTACCCATCATCCACAACAGAGAGACGCACAAAGCTGTATTTTTCAAGGAAAATAATTTCAAGCAGGACTATTGTAACAGTCGAGTTTACTTCATTAGAACAGTTTTTGATTTAATTGATTTTTCTCTCACACACTCTGTGTATCTTTCAATCTTACACACGCGCTCACTCACACACACACAAAACATACATTCACATGCACGCACACACGTGCGCGACACACACAGTATGATACTTTGCAAGTAAAGATGGAAGTGGAATCAAGTTGTAATAATTATTCTACTGTTGAATTCTGTTGAATTCAATATTTGGAACATAAATATCTGTAAATAATGGCATTAGCTAAAATTATTACACATACAGTGTTTCCCCATCATTCTTACTAGCACATAGGAGAAACACTGAGGTTATATGTTTATTATGTCTAATATGTTTATTTGTATATTTTTTGGTTTTCATAATCTGACAATTGTGATGAGTGCCATTTCCTTTTGCCTAATGTTTTACCATTATTATCATGATCAATATTTTGTTACTATTATTATTACTATTATTATAGTTTTTTCCTTTTCAAAATGGCTGTCAATTTTGTCACTATGTGGGAGGGTATATATACCTCCCCCTTTTCTCTGTGTTCCTACTGTTGACTCTGAGGAAGACGCAAGTCAAAATGTCAGTCAACCCCCTGCAATAAACATGCAGACCTCCAATGAGTGCTCCAGTGCTTTATTCCGGGTAGTCCACTAGAAGTGCCCAGGTAAAAGCCCTTTTTGGAATCAAGTTGTCTTTTGGTATTGAAGTCATTTTCTCTAAGGCCAAGTGACGGGCATTGCCAAGTCAACATGCTCTCAAATAATTATAATAAAATACTGTAGCACATTGATGTCAAATATAGATGCACCTGATCTTGGTTAATGGCTTTTCAGTACCAAAAAGAGTGGTATTTTGAATCGTGCTTTTTCATTGAAGAGATTATCTTTTAATTGGACAATGTTGAATTTAAATGCTGATATGCTTGAAATTTCAAATAATTTACATTACAGTCAATTAGCAGACGCTTTTATCCAAAGCGACATACAATAAGTGCATACAGAAACATCATCGAAGTAACTACAGAACAGATAAGACAAAGCACATTATTCCCATAATGTAGCAGCTATCCCTAGTAATGAACGTTTGAATGTAGTTCACAGTAAGCTGTGGGTAAATCAGCTATGCTATAATTCTATTCTAAATACTATTATAAACTATAACAAACAGACAAGAAAACACAGGGAACAAGTAACATGAGAGGTCCTAGATTAGTATATCAGTCAAGGTGGAGTCTGAAGAGGTGTGTCTTCAGGCCACGAAGACGCAGGCAGGGTTAGAGTAGAACGTAGGGGAATGGGGAGTTCGTTCCACCACTGAGGAGCTACGGTGGAAAAGCTCCACAGTCGGGACAAGTGAGAGCCGTTGACACGGAGGCGGGGAAGTGCGAGTCGCCCTGCTGTAGAAGTCCTGGATTAAGTCCTACAGGTAGGCGGGGCCTGTCCTAATGGCTGCAATGTAGGCCAGGGTCAGAACTTTGAACCTGATCCTGGCTGCAACTGGCAGCCAGTGGAGTGACCTCAGCAGGGGGGTGACCTGCGAAAATTTCGGGAGGTTGAACACAAGCCGGGCAGCTGTGTTCTGGATCAGTTGAAGAGGCAGAATGGCGCAGGCTGGTAGGCTTGCGAGCAGGGAGTTGCAGTAGTCCAGGCGTGAGGTGACCATTATTTACCTTGAAAAGTTCTTGAATTTCAACTTAGAAAAGCTATAAGAACCCTGTGTATATTCTCTGAGTACAGATGAAGACATTCAAGGAATGCACCTCACTGGGTACAGCAACAGCTGTCATTTGAAACCCGCTACTTCCTGATTACAAGCCCAGTTCCCTAACCACCACTCCACAGGTTTAAAAGCACTTTGGATTGGAAGGATTTCCATACAATGAGGGCACTTGCTGTAGGAGGAAGAGGGCTTGCAAGGAAGTCTTTCTCAGCTGCTTTCCTCCACAGTGATAAATGTGTAAATGGCACGGTGCAATGCTTATTAACCCTTGTATGGTGTTCGGGTCTGTGGGACCCGTATTCAATGTTTACTAAAAGAAAAATGATACAATTCATCATTTTCAACCTGAGACTCATTGGCCTTGGCTAATTTTCTGTGATAAACATGTAAAAGAACACAAAAATCACATTTTATCACAAAAAACAAATATCACTTTTATTGATAAATGTGATCTAGCAGAGGTAAATGGTCAATATTAACCATATATGCTGTCTATATTGCTTGTAATTGAGATAAAAATACTTCACAGAAATAGACTTTATGTAAATTGTTATGGCTTTATTTTTTTAAAAACCAAATAATGTTGTGGGTCCACCAGACCCGCGAACACTGGGTGAGTAACAAAAACACGAACACCACACAAGGGTTAAACTTTTTTGTTCATTCATGGGCATCGGTAAGAGAACCTGTCCAAATGCAGAATGGTGCAGTATAATAAAGCAAACCAGTCTAAGCATCTTATACATTTCTCCTAATCAAGAGATGCATTGCCTGGCCAAAAAAAAGTCACTGTTGCACCCGTCATGCATAGTGCCCACTGTACAAGCCTCTGGAGGCAGTGTTATGATCTGGGGTTGCTTCAATTGGTCAGGTCTAGGCTCAGCAACGTTATGCAGCAATACAATGAAGTCAGCTGAGTACCTGAATGTACTGAATAACCAGGTTATCCCATCAATGGGCATATTCCAGGATGACAATGCCAAGATTCATCGGGCTCAAATTGTGGAAAAAGTGGTTCAGCGACCATGAGGAATCATTTTCACACATGAATTGGCCACCAAAGTCCTGACCTTAACTCTGGACAGAAATAAATGTTGTGACGTTGCACAAGGTTGTAGAAACAATGCCACGACGAATGCGCGCCGTAATCAAAGCTAAAGGCGTTCCAACAAAATATTAGAGTGTGCAACTTTTTTTATGGCCTGGCAGTGTAGATACATTAGTCAAAACCTGAAATGATATATTCAAATTTTCCATTGTTTCATAATTATGAACCATTGGCATTGAACTGCTGACTAGGGCTGACCATAATGGATGTCAGAACTACTGCATCACAGAGTCATTTTGGTCTCAGTGAAATGAAGGCATGTGAAGAAAATACTCAATACTCAATTGCTATCATTAAAAAAAAATCCATATACAGATGGTCAGGCCTTATTGCTTGGATAACATGTTGCCATCCTGCAATGAAAATGTAATATAATGTTACTATACAGCTGATACGCATTATAAATATGATTATTCTTTTGTCTTTACACCCGGGGTCAGCAAGGATGGTATTTCATGCCAACATCTGCTCTTGATTGTTTAACTCACCATTTAATCAGCCACCTGAGTGATCTGACATTCGAGAGGGAAAAAAAATCTCAAAAGCTCATGAATCACAGCTAATAACCGTTTTTATAATTTTATGAAACATTTTACGGTGATCTAATCTGCAAGTGAACAGTTGTTAGTGTATAGACCTAATAAGATAATCGGCCTGGGCACTTGGTGGAAGTGAAAACCTGCACTGGCTTTAGAGGAATGGAATTGCCCATCCCTGCTTTATACAGCTGCTTAGCTCTTGATATTACTCCTGATTAATGCCATTGAGAAGCATGTAAGCAAGTATTGCAATGTGTTTAGTTCAATCTTTGGAGCGTGTGTACAGTGAATCAATGATATAAGGTACTTGACAGTGTACTAAAAATGATCAATTATAAGGAATAATTTAGATGCAGAATTAAAATTTTAAATATAAGAAACATAATATTACGAGGATGATGGCCTTGGCCATTGAAAAAATGTTGGAGTTAAAAGTAATTGCATATTTCATATTAATGAGTGTAGAACATCAGCATAAACATTGTGGGTTAAATAAAAGAAAGTGTATTGTTCCTCAGGCAAAATACACAGCTCTGACATATCACTGACATCAGTTGAAGTCGGAAGTTTACATACACTTAGGTTGAAGTCATTAAAACAAATTTTTAACCACTCCACAGATTTCATGTTAGCAAACTGTAGTGTTGGCAAGTCAGTTAGGACATCTACTTTGTGCATGACACAAGTCATTTTTCCAACAATTGTTTACAGACAGATTATTTCACTTTTAATTCACTATATCACAATTCCAGTGGGTCAGAGGTTTACATACACTGTTGACTGTGCCTTTAAATCTTTAATATTTGATCGCATAACCTTTGCATGCCATGACTTCCTGTCTGTGACCCAAGAACATCAAAAAACTCTTGATATCTTATTTTCTGGTACTCTTACAAGCGATACTATATGTCTCTGCATTTGAATGGATCTCTATGGGAATTGCGGGGTGGGACTTCATTTAGCTGTAAATTACACTGGAACAGTATGGAAACACATGGTTGGCTAAATGGCTCTAAGTCATCGAGGGTCTGACGTATCAAACAAGCCTTAAATCATCACTCTGCTTCCAGAAATACATGGCATGTGAAGGATATGTGACCAAATATAAAAAATTTAAAGGCACAGTCAACTTAGTGTAGGTAAACTTCTGACCCACTGGAATTGTGATATAGTGAATTAAAAGTTAAATAAATAGTCTGTGTCATGCACAAAGTAGATGTCCTAACTGACTTGCCAACACTATAGTTTGCTAACATGAAATCTGTGGAGTGGTTAAAAATTAGTTTTAATGACTTCAACCTAAGTGTGTGTAAACGTCTGACTTCAACTGTATTTGGAGGTAGCACTTGTGTTTGACTGGAGTTATACATATTATTAATTTTAATAAATATATTCACTCACTTTGTCGAAATAGATGAATATAGCCTATTCCAGCCATGATAACCACTGACCTTCTAACTGATAACCTTCTAACTTTGAACAACTGGATTGGAGGCATACAATTCTATGAGAAACCATGAACCAAAATCATTGAAGGTATTTGAGAAAATATTATTTATTGTTTATTTATTACCAGGGGTGGACCAAGCATACATATTATTAAGTTTAATTAATATATTCACTCACTTTGTCGAAATAGATGAATATAGCCAATTCCAGCCATGATAACCACTAACCTTCTAATTGATAACCTTCTAACTTTGAACAACTGGATTGGAGGCATACAATTCTAAGAGAAACCATGAACCAAAATCATTGAAGGTATTTGAGAAAATATTATTTATTTTTTTATTGTTTATTTATTACCAGGGGTGGACCAAGCATAACTTTATCTATCCACCTATCCTCTGTATCTGATCATCTGTCTGGCCACCTGACTTCCGAAATATTAAATATTTAATTTTAAACATTTTATTTTTTTCCTGTTTAGTGAAACATAGGGCTTCATCTGGATTGCTGTGCATTTCCACATAAAATACCATCTAATCCCAATAGCACGGCACAAACATAAAGGAGGTCATGTTTTTGAAGATTTCTATATTTAAATTTGGGAACCTGTATGTGTTTTAGTTTTTGTCAAAAAATGTTTTCAAAATTGACCCCCAGGCATTACTTGAAGGTGCCAAGCATGTGCTAAATCCAAACTGCATACAAGATGATTTCCATTCTCAGCCAATGAAACTCAATTCCTTGATAAATCAAAAAAAGAAAAAAAGCCTGCTTCTTCTTGTACATTCAAGTTCTCAATGCATGACAGTGGTAGTCAGTGGGTAAAAGCAGTGTGATCCTAAAGAAACATCGCTAACCTTTTTCCACACAAACTTACCCTTGTGACCTTACCCTTTTGCTGTTTAGGGGGCAATAGTGTATGAGAGATGGTCACATTAGATCATGAATCATGTTTTAAAAATCAGCCTCTATTAGGACATCAAACTGCAAAAGAACCCATTTGTGCCGTTGAAGGGCCCAGGGTCTGAGCCAGAGAGCGCATGGGGGTTTTAAAGCATGCCCATGTAGTCATGCTTTTTGCTCCTCAGCCTTTTTTGAACCTTCCATATTTGGGCCACTTATGAGGAGTTGAGCTCTTTATACCACTCATCACCAGAGGTGATTTTGAGAAGTGGGCATGCGAGGAATATTCTGGACGCCAACACCCTCGTTCTCCCACCACTCAAGCTTGATGGTTCAATCTGAGCCTAAATTACCCTGTGGGTGAGAGAACCCACCTCACAAAAAAAAGAGGAAGAGTCATTTCTGCTTCAGCAAAAAAAATGGGAGAACAGAAAATGATTTCTTCCCTCAACTTTTAGAGAAGTTTTAGATGTTTGGGCCCATCTGTGCCATCATCAGCAATAGCCACCCCTGCAGGGGGATTTATTATGGGGCTCTCTGTGGGTATCTGTGATGGCTGAAAGAGTTTGCCTTGTGCTTGACATTGGGGTCAACTATCCCCTTGACTTCCTTGTGTCTGTTTGCAGATGAAAGAAAGTTGGAGGCCGGGCGGGTATTGGAGGTCACATAGGGGTCACAAAGAGAAATAGGAGAGAAGATAGAATTGCACCTAAGGTGAGTTTGGGCCAAGCGAGAGTGTGAGTACAGGTAAGCTTTCCTTGAAGTGCTCTTTTTAGCATTGAAGTGCTTGTTTTAATGTGAGCCATTGGCAGTCTAATTGGGTCCTCTGTGCTAAGAGAGTAATCGGCAAAAAAGCTGGTAATAACATGTGAATGTGTTCAGAATGTGGGCAGGGTGTGGCCTGAGGGCCGGTCTCTGTCCCCAAAGCCCCCCCCCCCGCCAAAGACAGCAGCCCTTTTTATCAACCTCCGTGGCCTTTCCGAATGGCTGGTCAAGTACCAAACATTCTCAATTATTTTATTGCTTGACCAGGGTACTCCTGAAGCATGGGGAGAAAGGCAAAGGCAGTTATTGTTCCAAGCCGGAACTGGACTTGAGAGACAGAAAGACAGAGCGCGTAGCTCTTAATAAATTATGCTTCGACCAATACTCCTGAAGCATAGGGAGAACATATAAGACGGACAGTCCGGGTAATGCAATCAGCAGGGGAGCAGCGCGAACAGGAGAGGTCAGGGGCTGGAGATGGAGACGGATAACCAGGCAGGCTGAGCAGAGGTGGAGCGGGAACAGGGCTGAGTGGAATGGCAGGAGCAGTGCAGGGCAGTGGAGCGGAGTCTGGGCAGGACGTGGGCGCAGCGACAGGGCAGCGGCAGTAGCAGCAACAGCAGCAGTAGCAGCAGCGACAGCAGCGACAACAGCAGCAGCAGCACATCAGCAGCCCAGGCAGGAGGCGGGCACCGCCGCAGAGTGGAGGAGCAGGAGCCCCGGCTACATGCACACACGTCAGATGGATGGCAGGAAAACAGCAACACAGGCAGGGGTAGCAAACAACTGCAGGTTGGCAGACTCAAGCAGACAGAGTTAGTACAGCGAGGCAGGAATAATGAACAGCAGGAAGCGCCGTTCCAGACGAGAGCTAGACTGGGACCTTAGATGGAGTAAAGAGGCGAATTAACGCTGGTACAAGACAAGACTTTTAAATGCAAGACTAGACTGGATACTAGGAATCAAGACAAGACCAGAGGTTTCAGACAAAGAGAGTTAACGAACTGGCACAGGACAGAGAACACCGCGTGACTAAATACAAACATTAATTGATATCAATTAGGTGCCGCGTGCGAATGTATGCGAGGGTGATTAACAGAGCGGAGAGTGTGGAATGCATGCAAAATGGGGGAAAGGGATAGGCTGAGAGAAGAGTAGTGAGACAGAGTGACACAAAAGGAAAAACCACGCCAAACCTGCAGCTCGAGGAAACTAACTAGGGAGAGACGAACATGAAACGGGGAGAAGGAAAACACGGGAAACGAGAGGACGGGAGTGAGAACATTACATATACTCTATATTTAAATAAACAGGGGTGGCTTTCCCAATTTCCGATGTGTCTTCAGAATTGACGACACACTTCACGATCTTTTTGAAGACATGTCTTGAAATTTTCACAACTCTTTCCCAAAGTATATCATGGACTGAATATTTCAAGACACACTTTCACGACAAACTTTGAGTAACACAAACCCTAACCCGACAGGTCGATGTTGAAAAGCCGATTCACACCACAGAAAGCATCACACATCATTATCAGCCACTTTCCCAAAAGCATTGTAGAGTTATGATCATCTATGGATATTTCTTTTCTTTGCTTTTGTTTTAAATCTGATCAAATCTAACTGACAAAAAAAGACATGAGACAAAGAGAAGAGCAAGAAAGAAAAATAAATATAATAAGTAAATAATAGGCTCATCAGGCAGCCTAACTCCTCCGCTGACAGTGAATTCATCTTTGGCGTAGTGGTTAGCGCCGTGGCCTCCCCCTGAAGTTCTGTGGTTCGAGCCCCGCCAGAAACACGTTCGTTACACAAGCAATGAAAGAAAAACAAAATAATCAAATATTATCTTAATTACTGTATATAATGCTTTTGGAAAACTGATAGGATCCATTTATTGCTGTCTACATTTATTAAAATTATTTTGCCTATTGTGAATGTACAATGGACATGTCAGCGCAGGTCACAATAAGTCCTTATAAACCATATGATGGGATAATTGATTACACCTGCTCTAGACTAAGTTGTTGTTGTTGTTGTTGTTGTATCTATTGCATAGATTAGCGGCCTCTGTCTGCAGAGGTGGGACTTGCACATAGTACCGCATCTCAAGACACAGTTGAGATTTCAGGAGAAGTCTGATGTTCTCTTGAACTCGCGACACATTTCACAATCTCTTTGAGTTACGTGCACTTTCGGGAAAGTGTCGTGAATGGCAAGTATATCTTCACGACATGTTTCACAACATACTTTTCGCTACGACATGCTTTGGGAAAGCCACCCCTGGTCTTATGTAATTATTATGCAAGTACAAATCATTGCATAACGTGCGGTTACGTAAATAGGTGCACAAGACAATGTTCAGTGTTGAATCTACTCAGATAAGAGTACATTTTGCTCAGATGAGGCACATTTGATCCAGCTTGGATTCTTATGATTATGAACAAATGTTAAAATGTTACCATTACATTACATTACATTACATTTATTTAGCAGACGCTTTTATCCAAAGCGACGTACAGTAAGTGCGTACAGAGACATTATCAAGATCACTACAGAACAGACAGGGCAAAGCACATCCTTCACATAATGTAGCAGCTATCCCTAGCAATGAGCGTCGACTGTAGTTCACAGTAAGCTGTGGGAAAATCAGCAACACCACACTACCATTCCAAATACTATTGTAAACTATAATAAACAGACAGGAAAACACAGGGAACAGGGAACTGATATTCCTAGGTGAGGGTATCAGTCAAGGTGGAGTCTGAAGAGGTGTGTCTTCAGGCCTCGACGGAATGCAGGCAGGGTTGGAGTAGAACGTAGGGGAATGGGAAGTTCATTCCACCACTGAGGAGCTAATGTGGAAAAACTCCGCAGTCGGGACAAGCGAGAGCCTTTGACACGGAGGGGGGGAAGTGCCAGTCGCCCTGCTGTAGAAGAGCGAAGTGGTCGAGCAGGAACATAGTTCTGGATTAAGTCCTGTAGGTAGGCGGGGCCTGTCCTATTGGCTGCAGTGTAGGCCAGGGTCAGAACTTTGAACCTGATCCTGGCTGCAACTGGCAGCCAGTGGAGAGACCTCAGCAGGGGGGTTACGTGGGAAAATTTTGGGAGGTTGAACACAAGCCGGGCAGCTGCATTCTGGATGAGTTGAAGAGGCAGAATGGCGCAGGCCGGTAGGCTTGCGAGCAGGGAGTTGCAGTAGTCGAGGCGTGAGGTGACCATGGTCTGGACAAGAAGCTGGGTGGAGTAGGTGGTCAGGTACGGTCGAATCCTCCTGATGTTGTACAGGAGGAACCTGCAGGACCGTGCCGTCGCCCTGATGTGCTCTTTGAAGTCCAGCCGGTCGTCCAGGACCACCCCCAGGTTCCTTGCAGAGCGGGAGGCAGCCACCACGGTCCCATCAACGGTGATGGAGAGGTCATGTAGTGGGGAGGTCTTGTACGGCATGAAGAGGAGCTCTGTCTTGTCAAGATTGAGCTTCAGGTGATGGGTAGCCATCCACTCAGAGATGTCAGTCAGACAAGCAGATATCCTCTCCTTAACCTGTGGGGTAGAGGGAGGGAAAGAGAGGAAGAGTTGAGTATCGTCAGCATAGCTATGGTATGAGAAGCCATGTGAATGGATTACTGAGCCAAGAGACTTAGTATACATAGAGAACAGCAGAGGACCCAGTACAGATCCCTGCGGGACTCCTGTAGACAGGGGACGGGGAGCAGAGACGGAACCCTTCCAGGAGACTTGGTAGGATCTATCAGTGAGATACGATACAAACCAAGAGAGGGCAGTTCCAGAAATGCCCATCTCAGCGAGTGTGGAGATCAGGAGTTTGTGGTTGACCGTGTCGAATGCCGCAGACAGGTCAAGGAGAATCAGAACAGAGGAGAGGGAGGAGGCTCTAGCAGTGGCGAGTGCCTCAGTCACAGCCAGGAGAGCAGTTTCAGTGGAATGGCCGGTTCTGAAGCCAGACTGATGCGGGTCAAGCAGGTTGTTCTGGTGGAGAAAAACAGACAGTTGGTTATGGACAGCACGTTCAATTGTTTTGGACAGGAAGGGCATGAGAGATACAGGACGGTAGTTCCTGACATCAGCGGGATCTAGGCTAGGTTTTTTAAGGAGTGGGGTTACATGGGCAGTTTTAAAGGCAGCAGGAACATGGCCACAGATTAGGGAGGTGTTAATAATAGAGGACAGATATGGAAGGAGCTCAGCAGATATAGACTGGAGGACTGCTGAAGGTATGGGGTCTAGTGGACAGGTGGTTGCGCGATGGCGCGTCACCAGCTCGAGCACATCGGAGTCCTCCAGAGTCTTGAAGGACGACAGTGTAGCGATGGGTTCAGTATGGGGGATGTGGGGTGTCACCGGATGCGTGAAGGAGTTCCGGATCGCGGCCACCTTCCCCTCAAAGTGGGTCAGGAAGTCATCTGCAGAGAGGGAGGAGGGTGAAGGGGGTGGAGGGGGGTTGAGCAGGGAGGAGAAGGTGGAAAAGAGTTTACGTGGGTTAGATAGACATGTATCAATTTTAGACTGGAAAAATGAAGTTTTAGCTGATATAGGATTTGGATTAGGTTTAAAGAAAGGGCAAATTATACTTAGATAAAGAGTATATGGATTACATTAACCACAAACCCATGAACCATTAGACTGTAGAAGCTCCATATGGCAGTGGTTGCATTAAATTCGAGTCACAATTCATTGCTATTTAATGGCAATAATGGACTGCTCAATTAAAGTAGTGATACAAGATTTAACTAAGCCAAAGAAGCTGGTATGGGTGCAATAAACCCCTGGAGCTGCTTTAATTCTCCAGGACAAGACTTGCCTGTTAATTTATGAAGATTATGAAGATATATAGGCTGATATCATTTCATTGTATGTGTTTTTTGTGTATATAAATGTCGAGAATGCTTCATTTTATAGGAATACAGGTTTTTAGGGGTTTGATGAAGAGTGTGTCAGAACAATTTAATGTGAAATATGTTTTGTGGGGACATTAAATTCTACATTTTAGAGCTGTATAAAAAATATATTATTGTAAAACAAGGTTATTTTTACAAGAAAATTTTACTTCAGAGTTCTGTAATGAAAATAGTGGGCAAACCAGACAATATTTTCTAATGTTTGATATTGTGCTACTATTATTGTGAGTCATACTCAACACAGTGTTTTTACCCATTTTGTTGAAATGGTCAGCATGTTCAATTTACCTTTTTACGGATGATGTAAAATAAATTAGAAGTTGTTCCAGTGTTTATTAAGGTTCACTTTCCTAACCTCTACAGATGTAGTTGACCATCTATTTAAATGTAATATAATTTATGGGCTTGTTTTCAGTTTTTAGGAATGATTCTTGTTTTTTTTTCTAGTTTATACAGCTATTAATATTCTGACATTATATACAGAATATTTTGAGCAATGTTAAGTCTTTTCATCAATCATGAATTAGTTGAAAAGGTCCTGTGCAATCTGTTGTGGGAAGAAGAGTCAGAAAACAAGTCATGGACCGCTCTGTGGTGAAAATGAGTGAGAAATGTTATAATTTGAGGTCAGTAAAGATGACTTCGTGATCTGAGTATATTCGTTTTCCATCTGCTTCATACGACTTGTTCACTGAACCTACCGGAGCTCCAAGGGCCCAATTTGCATGCCTTTTATGCAAATCACAAAATGTAAAGCGGTGTTCTCTCACCAATGCCGTACGGGTGAAAACCGAACAAAGATAAAATTTTTTCAGTCTATGAGGAGTACAAATTACATGCATATCAGTGCAGTGCAGGAAAAAAGCCCAAATGTCATGTGATCCTATTAGACCAATCAGGGTGCTGTCACATTACTGAGCTGATTGAATGACAGGGCATGACCTGGAAATCACGGCAAGTTAAATCATGCTCCAGTTAAACACATTCTATGGAGAAATGTCTCATATGAAAATTTTATTATCTTTATCATCAAACTCAATAGGAAATGCATTCATATAGTCTTTGAAAAGCCCCCATTGTAAAAGAAAACTTACATTTATTTAGAAGTCAAAGTTAAGGTATGAATTCAGGCTACAATGAATCCACAGTATGTGATGGTCCATTACATTACATTGGTTGCATTGTTGTATGTAGATTGATGGCCAAATAAACAGCTGGCCCATTCTGTGCACTGAGCATACTACTGTTTATATCACAATAGTGAATTGGCAACATGAATAAAAGTTATCTATCACATTTACACATTAAATTCCGCCGGTTATGTGTTGTGAAATTACTCGCATTTGTTTTAAGAACTACATGTTGGACATTGTTTTTACTGAAGAGATGGAAAGCAAAAGGCAGGGCTTTTGTCAATGTGATCCTCAGCTTTCCGTCCTTCCCAGAATGCAACAGGGGCCTATGAGACAAATAAAAATGAATGCATCCAGGGGGCAACAGCATTATTGAGTAAAGGCCATGTTTTCAATATTGAAATTATATATTTTTTTAAATGTAATTGGTTTTTACAAAGTGACACTGGTTAAGATATCTCATTGGTTAGGTATAGTGTGGGTTGTGTGGAGTAATCAGCTCTCATTTATAAACTGTTTAAAGGGGATCAGGTGTCCTGGAAAGATTGGATGTTATCTTTTAGGGTTGCGGGTAGTTTTTCTAGATTAGTGTTCTGTTAATAAGTCGAGCCAGTGGGTTATGGATAGTTTTGTTCTGTCCTTCCAATTGAGTAAAATAGCCTTTTAGCCATGGTTAATGATGTTAATATAAAAGTTCTGAGCTGTGAGGATGTGTGAATTGTGGGAGAGGTCACCCAGCAATGAGATCAATGGGCAGAGAAGGGATACTGAGGCCAAGGATCTCAGACAGGTTTTTCAGGACCCCCGACCAGAATGATTGGATATGTGGGTAGGGCGTAGAGCGTAGAGCCAGAGGGCCATAAAGTAATTATCTATTGAGCTTGGGCAATGTAAGCGTGCATTACTGCTTGTATATCACGTAAGATGCATTTTCTGGGTGGTGATGTGTGATCTATGTAGGATCTTCTACTGTATCAGTTGAGTTTTGGAATTGCAGGTCATCAAGAATGCATTATTGCATATGGCTTGCCATTGAATGTCAGGGTGTTGTATGTTAAGGTCTGAAATTCATTTTGTCTGTTGGTAATGATATATTATTGTCTTGGGATGAGAGAAGATGGTGTTGCAGTGTATAGCACTGTTGTTTCACAGCAAGCAGGTCCCAGCCAGTTTGCATGTTCTCCCTGTGTCCGGTTTCCTCCCACAGTCCAAAGACATGCAGGTTAGACTAACTGGGGGTGGAAGGCGTTAACAGGGCGTCTCTGTAAATGTGCATGCATGCTCAGTCAACCTCCCCTGTATAAATGAAGGTAAAATACATTTTTGATTTGTGACAGTATTCTTTTTTATGGTTTGAGAAGCCTGGGTTTTTCAGAAAGGGGTGGGATGTGACAGTGATCTGGTACATTGTATCTGACTTGGAATAGGTCAAAGGTCATGAACAGGCCATCACTGAAAAGGTGTTCCGGACTAGTTACTCCTCTCTTTCTCCATATTGGGAATATGGAAGGTTTTTTTTTATTGATTTGGAACATGGAGTTATGCCAGATTGGTGTGAGGGCAGAGGGGTATAGTGAAAAATTCCATTTGCTCTCTACGAGGCGGTCAGCGTTGTGGAGAATCTATTGGCTTAAAAGTGGTTGTGATTTTTTTTTAGTGGTTTTGTCCATGAAGGGAAGATCCTTGATAGACAGTTCTGGGGTTATTGATTGTTCTATGTCTAGCCATGGTGGGGTCGTTTCATTAGTCCATTTTTGAATGTACTGTAGCTGGATAGAGAGGAAGTAATTGTCGAAATTTGGAGCTCCAGGTCCCCCAAGGTGTTGGGGTTTCTGGAGGGTAGATAGTTTGATTCTTGGTCTTTTGTTTTTCCAATAAAATTTAATTGACTGTGGAATTGAGGAGAGGAGAACCAGCTCAGAGAGGGATTAAATCCTAAAATCCCACTTGTTATAGTACTGATGCGTTGCATTCGTGCACTGTCAAAAAACAAGTCTTAAATGTTACGATCCATTACGGCCTTGTCAGCTCCTACAAATGCTTGTGCCTGTCAGGTGTGATTCTGGTTTCTAATTGGTTTCTGGTGGAATGCCACCTGTCATGTAAAACCTTTTGGTAATCGCCTTTTGAAGACTGGCAGGTTCACTATGTGGAGAGTGAAAACCTCTGCTGGCATTCAAATGTGCATCACAAAATGTGAGTCATTATTTTATCCTCCTACTGGGCATACAAATTGCCAAAAGATTTGTCTTGCAGTGTTCTACAGCATGTATGATCCCAGTGAATACCACATGTCGTGCGTGCGTGTGTGTGTCTGTGTGTGTGTGTGTGTGTGTGTGAGTTTGACTGAGCACACAAGCATACACGTGTGTTTGAGTGTGTGTTCACCGTATGCTGGGACCCTTTCAAATCATTCCACTCTCAAACACATCAGCGACGAACGGAACCTACTGACAGAGGAAATAAAAAAGAAGCTGCTGCGATCAAGAGGATGGCAGAAAATGATAACTCTTTATGGACAGAATAAATGGAAATTTATTCAGAAGCTTTTTGTACTGTGCAGCTTCACGCTCTTTCTTCTCATTTTTTTCAAAATTGCAAAGGGGCCATGCATTCCCATGAGAGAAACATGTTTCAACTTCAAATGGTGCTTTCCTGTGCCATCTCTTTATATACACTGCAGACAGATGGATAGATAGATACCTGCTTTATCAGTGCTGACTGATGGAAGGAGCTCTCCAAATGGCAGATGTCTGTCTGAGGCTGACGGACTGACTGACAGACTTGTTGACTTAAGGGATCCTGTAGCAGAGGCTTCGGGGTCCTGAATAGTTGCAGCCAATGGAAACAGGGCTATGGGGGTTTACTGACAATGACGGAACTTTTACAATACATTTTTTTTTAACAATACTAGCTAATGTGCAAAAAAATTGAGTGTGTGCTTCCAAAAACTTCACACAAAGTACATCTTTGGTAGCTGGAGGTAATTGTGAAATTACTGGGTCTAGGTGCTGATAAAGTTAAGAAATCAACTTGATGAGGCTGTCTAAAGCAGTGCATAAAGCACTTTAGATACATTTAGCAATGCATATAAATACAGTTTATTCGTTCAGACTAGGATTTCTATCATCATGTCATGATAAACACATTAGTCCTGTGTTTCACGGTCATTCTTCCAGCTGTTGACTGACTCAGGAGGCCTGAAAATGATCTAACGATGCACTTAGCCACTATACGAGTAGCCTGGGGCTCTCGCTAAGTTACGACAGTTTTTAAGTGCCAGGAAAGTTTACGGGGTTTTGGGGAACAACCCGAATATTAACGATGCATCTTACGAGGGTTCTTACGATAATCTTAGCTCTATAATGGTTTTGTGAAATGGGGCCCTGGTTAGTTCCTGTTGTCTGTAGGGATACACAGAGAGTGTTTTCTGTTGGAGGAAAAAAATACACATTATTACCACCAATGTTCTGGGGAGATGGGACTAGCTTGATATGCAGGCCAGATCTGAGCCCCTGGCTGCACTCTAAACTGTGCTACAGTCTACCTTAACATACAGTTACATGCAAAAGTATTGGGACAGTGACAACATTTTTGTTGCTTTGGCACTGTACTCCAGCATATTGGATTTGAAATAAACCAATGAATATGAGGTTAAAGGGCAGACTGACGGCTTTAATTTGAGCGTATTTAGATACATATTGTGTGTTCTGTGTAGGAATTGCAACCCTTTTTATTCATAGTCCTCCCAGAGTTACCCGCCTTACTACACTCTGTGTATAAAACACATTGACTTATTCAGACTGCAGTAAATGAAAGGACAATAGTTCAATAGACTGAATTAATATATATTTATTTGTCTTGCTTAGCAATATAAATTTAATCCAGCTGGAAAATCGGTATGTTCTTTATTTGTATTAATATTATTACTTGTTTTTTGTACCTGGCTCTCTGAAGTGGTAATGAGCTGCCACAGACTACACAGCCAATGGCTTCCCAGTGCACGTTTGTCCCACATGCATCCTGGGAGAAAGGAACTTGGATCTGTGGAAAGGTCACAGACAGACGGAGGGCGCTAAAGCGGTGGGTTGGAACGCATCGATTCATGGAGCTGATCAAAATCTCCTCCTGATAGATGGCCTCACACACAACTTGGCATTACAATCCGCAGCTGGGGTTGAGGGAAGCGATGGAAAACACGACGGCTCCAGAGCCGACCTCAAGGCCTGCGAATGACTGAGAGAGAGAAAGACAGAGAGGACAAGAACCGCTTTCATTGAGCTGTTTATCTCCTGAAGTCCAGGTCTGATGCAGTTCCCACAATATTTATCCAGTGCTTTGCAAAGCCTTGATAATGACCATTTCCTGTTCTACAATGTTACAGCCGATAAATACTGAAGAGGAAGACACAAAGCAAAGCAATTGATAATATCAAACACACATTCAAGCAATTCTTTATTAACCCTTTCATGCATGGAGTCCACCACAGTGGACAGGCTTTTCAAAGTCTATTTTAACATAGTCAAAAACATTTGTGATCTCCAAAACATATCAGAGCAGATCCCTTGCACCTTTGCCTAAATTTTGATATGTTAAATTTTTTGGCCATTTTATTGGCTTTTCTAGTTTTGATACAGTGAAGGTCAAAATGGCAGGGGGAGGTGGAAACATACAAACTCCCTCTGGTGTAGCTGTGAAGACCTTCTATTCCTAGAGAACAGAGCATGTTAAAAAATATATTCTTATTAGGGAAGATGCAAGGAGCATAATTAGTTGTATTTGTAACAAAAAATTACCTTAGTTCTTGTATTCTATACGAAAAATCTTCTGTCCACTGAAGTGGACATCATGCATTAAGAGTTGTAATCTGCATGTGTGGTCTATGTTTTTAAGGGGCCATTTGGGGCACATTTCTGTGACCTAGGCAGGTGAAACGCAGTTTGATGTGAAAAAATATTGCTCTGTTTTGTAATAATTCATGCATGAAAGGGTTAATTAAAAGGAAAATATTCCATGTTTGGTTTATAAAAAAATTTTTTTCAATGACTGGTCAGCTAATGCATTTTGTATAAACTGTAGTGCGGATGAGACCTTAACCATGAACGTTGTTTACAAATCTACGGCAAATACTCTAAATCCACAATCCAGCCATCACATAACCTGGGAAACACTAGATTATTTTGCTTGAGGCAACCATTGCAGAACCCTTCCACGTCCTACACAAAAGCCTATGGACCCAGATAGCTCTTCTCAAAGGGGCGCAAGGCACCCCAACCCCCCCCCCCAATCAGGCCAAGGCTCGGAAACGGGGAGAACTATCCAAGCCATTCATTTCAGCCAGTGCCACACAGTGCACCTGCTGCATGCAGTGTTGCCCAAAGGGAATTTACGCCTAACTGTGAGAGACAGATATTTTTATTATTGGTGAAGCAGAGCCTGGTGACGGATATGTCACAGCTTACCTCAATTAGACTCGGGCTCCTTTTCCCCTGCTAACCCAATCTCCGGTCTGGGGACGATCCACAGGGACGAGATTCTTGGCTGCAGAATGGATAACAAATTATTAATGACCCACTCTGCACATGGAGGGTGAAAAGAGCCAGCGTCTGTTTCTGATAGAGCTCCACTGCGCTGAACGTGCGGGGAGTCCGGGGACTGTCCTGAACATCACTTTTTTTATTTTTTTTAATATCCCTGCTCAATTCACAGAGCAGAGCTTCTGGAAAGGAGGCTAAAAAGATTAACCTTTTATTCCCCGCGATTTTACCTAGATCCGGGACGGATGAAAGAGATTGCTCATTCGACAGGGAGCAGGGAAGGTTCTGTCTTCATGTTTAATGGAGACACAGTACACTTAGAGCAATACACGTGGCAATAGCAGGGCCCGCACTTAATGCTAATTTGACAATGACGCGCCAATCCTGTATGTGCATCAAATTAATAAAGCTGCTGAATTTGTAAGTGTGAGCATTTCATGGAAATAAATTTATGTGCACTGAACGCTGTTCGGCTGCCATTCGAACTGGCTGTGACATCTTGATGAAATGCAACCCTATTTACAAAGACTTGCTATCAATTCTCTGCGCTTCCTCCAGATTTCAGTAAAATATGGTCATGCATTGACAAGAGGTTGTGGTGGGGTTTTGTCATAACACTGCTGGGATCTGGATCCGCGGAGGGGGAAAAAAAATACAATTCAACAGGTACTGCACTGCTGTTTTCCGCCAAGAGGTTTCCATGGCGATAGTGGAAATTCTTCAGCTGGCAGAGAGCTGTGTTGCTCTTATGGGGTTTAAATGGGATTTTTAAGACCGGAGCTGGAAAAGGAATGGGAATAGATTGTCCCACCAGCCGAATAATATTTTTCCCTCTTTAAATCTATTTCGGTGTACCCTTTTGTCCTTATCCAGTTTACATGGGCTCCGTGATGCTCCAACCTCCAGCCTATGACAGTGTCACAAAGGTGATATTGTGGGCGACTGGCCCAAGAAGGACTATATCCAGGTCTCTTGACACTGATCCTCAGACCACCAGGCCTGAAGTAGTCAGACTGACACGGTGACGTGCTTAACGTGAATTGGGAATGTGCAACTAGCCTCATTTTCATTGTAGGACTTATGTAACCATAAAAGGTTCTATGATTCATTAGTCCGCTGCAATACGTGGTTAAAATCCTCCTCAAACTTCAGCCACATTCTGCATGGCCTACATGAAGGAATATAGTAGCGCTTTTCAAAATACAAATAATTCTCAGATTATGTGATGATTTATCAATCAATTTGCTGTTCATTAGACCATTTCCCAGACTGAACTGCGGGTCAATACAGAGGCCTTACTAGAATGCTCCATTTATTTATCCCAGAAAAGATTAATCTTTTATTATCATAAACAGTAAATGATACTCTGAAAAGACAAATTTGTTTGTGTGGATGTAGTAGTTGATCCCATTAGAAGCATTGACAGCTAGCATGTGCACAGAAAAATCTAGACACATTGCCCCCATAGACTAGTCTTCCTTTTGAGAAAACTGAGATGGATTTCTTACGACCATCATTATAAAGTTTACTACTAAATCCCATAACATTAATTAGAAGTGACTCTGTTTTACATAACAACAGAGTGAGCATGCTGCTAATCTGACTTCATTAAGCTATCATTTATTTTCATTTGCTGCTTTGTTTCCACTCTTTAGCAGTGTGATGGACAGGTTTGCTTGCACCCTACATCACTGGAATACAAATCTAACCCTGGATTGCTCCTGCTGTCCCTGTTAACAAGCAAGCAAACAAACAAACACACCCTCCCTTTTACACGCTCGCACACGTACACACACGCACACACACACGCACACACACACACACACACACACACACACCCGCAAACCTACCGTACTGACAGATAAAAAGATGCTGAAAACATAGGCTTAGTTAGGCTTTTGAATCCAGGTGTCGCCCAGCACGGCCGAGTGCTTTTAGATTGATAACCTCTGAGAGATGTCTTTTGATGGTAGAGATGTTTGCGGAGTTTTATGGATGCAGAATGAGTCACACTATGGTTTTTACACACTTGACTTCCTCTAACGCACGTCAGAGATGGAGAACTTGACTTCCTCTTACGCGCGTCAGAGATGGAGAACTTGGAGCCGGTCGCAGGCTGCCATCTGCAGCATGCAGCACATGGAGATGGAGGACAGTTTTTAAATGATAACAGCTTTGGGAATGTGTTCACATGCACGTGCATGCAGGTTACAGGTGTGTGGGCAAGGGATTTTTAAATGTTTTAATTTGTGTGCATGTGTATGTGTGTTGTGTGTGTGAGAGTGAGATAGTGACTGAGTGAGAGAGAGAGAATGAGAAAGGAAGAAAAAAGAAAGAAAGATAGAGAAAGAAAGAAAGAAAGAAACACTCGTGTAATTGACTAAAAGCTGCTTTGTTTGAAAGATCTTGTTGAGCCTATAGCTGCATTGTACAATGTGTTTTTATAGCCATCATAAAACTCCTCTCTGTCTGCCTTATCACATTACCGCAGTAGCAAACACCAGAAGTCTTTATCTGGAACTATTGGCCTAACAGTCCTTACGCTACACAGGCATGTAATCCTGCACTGTTGACTACAAAGTATAAATTTCTCTGGCACTAGTAAAAACCTCAACAGCTTTGCAGATAGGCCTTTAAATTGTAGGACAGAACAACCCAAGGGAGGCAGTATATATCGACGGGGAGACACAAAAAGGCCTGTCCTTTCCTTTCAGGACGCACTGTAGCAGATTTGACTTTTCTCATTCGTGTTCATATGCTTCTTGAGTCATTTTTATTTGTCAATTAAGGTTGCTATACGTTTACAGCCTGTCACCTTGTATCACTGTCCTGGCGTTTTTTGATAGATCATCCTGCAAGCCTGCTTAACAAAGTCCCTTATAAAGGAGGGTCTAGTGTCCACACCAGTGGCGGAGTTATAGATAGTGCAGGCAGTGCAGCTGCACTGGGGCCCGTGGTCTGTGGGACACTCATTGAGCGTCAGAGAAAATGTACTTATGTGTTCCGTGTGCCATCCGTTTTGTATATCCTTAAATAAGCAAACGCGTCCTTAAATAAGAGAATGGTTACTACACTTTCTTTGCACAATAGTCTAATGATCTCAAACTTACCCAATATGCCTATTCTACAGAAAACGTAATGTATTAATTAAATAATTTCTGGTCGTTTTTTTTGTAAGTGTTATTTTCCTATATGCTAAGATTGCTGGGAAATACATCTGTATGTCGTCCAATGACAAGTGTATATTTTTGTCATGCGATGATACAGAATTAATGTATCTGTTAGCTAGTTCTGGTGGTGACATTTTAAGGTCAGCTAACAGACTTGTGAGGAAAGAGGCTTTGCTACAACTAAGCAAATCAAAATGCCTTATACACACAAAAGTGGATTTCTAGAGAGAAAACTGACCATGTGAAAAGGGTCGCTAAGTTGCCAACGTGTCCGGCTTTTTAAAAAAAAAGCAAATGTCTTTCTGACCACTCGACAGTAGGAATATCAATAACGTTAACCTTCCCTGCTCAACTGCTGTCGTTCGGGACCTGTTGATCGCTAACACACAGCTCATTCTCCCAACTTGTGAAAATGCTTATTGTGTAACACCATCTAGTCACGTCTACCTTCGTTGAGGTGTGTATGCTATTACACTGATGTTTATGACATGTAAAGTCGCAACAGCTGAGCCCCCATTTTCTAATTTAAAATGGTTCAAGAACTACCTAAAATAATGCTGTATGTTTGTGCGTTCGGTCTGTCCTCCTGCCGAAGCTAGGCTTGGGAATTGATGTCACAAGCAGCTTGTGTAAGGTGAACCATACTTTACGAGACCTTTTCAGTTTTCTTTTTTTCATTAGGTAGCCCTACAGCAAAGATATAGGCCTATAGAACAGTCTTAAGAACCTTGATGGGTCTCATCTTGACTGGACAGATGTGTACTGGTTCTCGTCCTAGATATTTAAAACTTCCAAAATTGAAAATTAATCGGAGGGAAATGAATGACATGAATTGTCACTGTCTAAAAATCATGATCATACAATATAAATTATGGTGAATTTTTTATGTTTAATAGGATTATTAAAAGCTTCCAAACAAAAATTATATTCTTATATTGCAATATTTATTTATACAAAGACAACATCCGGTTTGGCTGGAGAATGCGTTTTATACGCACACGTTGGAAAAATCATGCAACACCTGTCCTGCAAAGCACACCAACGCATTGTCATCGCAAATGAAATGGAAGGTTGCAGTGGCTACTGATCCTTCCATTTGAAAACAACGAACTTCCATTGCACGGAGACGCAACAACGGATTAGGTGTGATCGCGGCCTGAGAGGGGGCCCGTAAAAAATGCACAGGGGCCTGTCATAACTTGTCATGGTTTTGACGCCTTTTTCCCCATGCGGTCGTTTTCCTCGGTAGCCACGCGAGGGCGCTGCCCTTTTAGTGGATGCTTGCTCCGCCCCGCCTTGATTGCAGAGCTTCTGTCTGCATCGACACCTGTGCTTGGTTACCTGAGAGATATATAAGCCTCCCGTTTCCTTCGTTCGGGGCTTCGAGATTGATTGTTTGGTGTTTGTTTATTGTTTTGTACTGTGGTGTATGTTTGGCTGAGTTATTCGTACCTTTTGGGCTACTCGCGTATTTTTACGTCTCGTTGCTGAGGCAGGGCTTATTTCTTGCTGGTTCTTTAGTTACTTATCTCGTAGAAGTGGGACCGCGGATCTCTACTCTATTTCGCCTGTAAAATCTCTCTCCTGGGAGATCGGGCGTCTCGCTTCTACTTAGTTACTTAGCTCGTAGAAGTATAGAGTAGCAGTTCTTTGTTCCATTTTTCGCCTTTGATTGGTTTTCTTACTGAGAGACCTGGCTTTTTAGCTTCTACTCATTTCCGTGTTACAGTGAGCCAGTTAGTAGCTTTCGTACGTTTATTCCCTGTTTTGTCTCCTTCTCGTGGACTACGTTCCCCTTTGTTGTGAGTCAGGGTTTTTGTTTACATTGAGAGGCTGTGTGTGCTATTTTCTATTTTTGCGTTGGTCTTTTGTTGCAGCTGTCCTGTCCGTCCTTTTTACCTGCGGGACGATTTTGTTCGGAACTGTTGTTCTGTTCGTTCTCCGGGTATGTTTCTCCTTGTGTGGAGTTTGGGCGAGGTTTTGGACATGTTTGTGTGTGACTGCGCGTAGCATTGGAACGTCAGTTCTCTGTTTCTTCGCCTTGTTACATTTCCCCTTACTGAGAGGCTAGGGCGTTGTTTTCTATTTAACCTTAGTCATTCTGCTAGTAAAGTTATGGGACTGCGGTGCTCCGTCGGCTCGCCTGTAAAATGTTTCTCCCTCCTGGGAGATCGGGCGTTTACCCCTTTATGTTCTGCATGTGACTGCGAGCTTATGGAAGTAGCCACGGAACGTTATCTCTGTTCCTTCGCCTTCTCGTTACATTCCTCTTTACCAAGAGGCAGGGCGTTTATTCTCTATACTCGTGTTAGTCAGATAGCCGGTAATTCCGGTGCAGCTGTCCTTTCGTCCCTGTGTGCCTTTCTCCGTATGTGGAGTTTTGGGCGATTTTGTTCGGAGCTGTGGCTCTGTTCGCCTTTCGGTGCATGTCTTCCTGTGAGGAGGATTGGGCGATGTTGTGGATATGTTTGCGTTTGACTACGAGTCTCTGAGAGTAGCCTTGGAACATTAAATCCCCGTTCCTTTCACCTCCTGGTAATACTAATTCACATTAGTTTTCTGTGTTTGTTTGCTGTGTGTTTTGTCTGTGCCATTGTGCTACTCGCCTGTTCTTATGCGTCTCGTTATCGAGGCAGGGCGTTTTATTTCTGGCTCTCTTTAGTCACTTAGCTCTTAGAAGTATGGGAGTCCAGTGCCTTGTGCCATTCGTCTTATTTTGTTCTCTTACTGAGAAACCTGGCATTTGTGCTTTTACTCATTGGCGTGTGACAGTGAGCTGGTTAGTAGCTTTGGTAGCTTTGGTGTGTGTTATTTGTGCCATTATGCTACTCGCCTGTTCTTATGCTTCTCGTTGCCGAGACAGGGCGTTTGTTATTTCCGGCTTGCTTTTTAGTTACTTAGCTCGTAGAAGCATGGGGTAGCAGTCTTTGTTCCCTTTCGCCTTGTTTGGTTTTCTTGTTGTGAAACCAGGCGTTTGTGCTTCTACTCATTGGTGTGTAACAGTGAGCCGGTCTGTAGCTTTGGTGTGTGCGTTCCTTGTCTTGTCTCCTACCTTAACTGCGGGGTTTCCCGCCTTAGTGGCCCTAGGGCTTAAAGAATTCCCTTGCTGCGTTTGGCTCCTCCTACCTCACACATCACGCCCCATTACATAACTAGCTTCCGCTCGGCACATTGCTTTTGATCACTTTAGCAAGGGACCTTCTCATTGTTGTTGCATGTGCATATATACGTATATTATAATCGACTAATTGTGAAGCCATATGATTTACCAGTCTTCTGACGGTTCATTTTCAGTTTGGTTAGCGTAATGCACGCTGTATCAGCTTACACGTAGATTCCAGCCCCTGACAGTACACAGCATAGATTTTATGATAAATCGTTTGGGGCATAGTAGATAGGTGCTTAATTGGTTACATAACTTGGAGCTTATTGTCTCTTAAATTTCATAGATAAGATACACACACAGACAACCACACACACACACACACACACACACACACACACACACACACACACACACACACACACACACACACACACACACACACACACACACACACACACACACACACACACACACACACACACACACACACACACACACACACACACACAAAGCCCAAGCCAGCATTAAGCCTAGATAGGCCCACTCCTGACATGATTCTATGACAGTGATATTTTTCTTAATGTTTTTTTGTCTGTCACTTTAATCATTTAGGAACGTGACACTGGTGTGTTAGCCAGAGCACTGCACCGATCGGACTGCAAAGCCCCGAGCAGAGTCGCGCTGTTCAAATGTGATTACGGTGACAACCGGTTACTTGGTGTGTGGGGGAGGAAGAGGCGTGTAGCCCTTCTGTCAGACAGCTGCGTTAATGCAGGTAAAAGTACCTGCAGAGCCTAGACAGACCACTCTCAGAATCCGTAACCGCGCATTTTCAATGTGACAATTACCGCGGGTACGGGCTTCTTTCTTTCCCCTCCGCCACCTCAGTTTGCAGGCTCTGACAGGACAATGTTGTCCTTGTTCTGTTATCCTCAGTCATGAAACGGGATAACAGCGCCTGTTTTTGGCCCTCCTTTTAGCATCTATGCCTTTCCAGGAGAAAAGTAGGGCTCATTATTTGCAAAGTTCTGCCGACGTGACACAGCGTGAATCCAAGTATGGGAGCATTTGAAAAATAAGGGCTGCTAATCTGCTGACGCGTATGCATCCGTGCAGAAATAACATATGCACATTACCGCTGTACCTTTCTCACTAACTTAATAAAATATAGAGTAGCTGAACTAGGAAAGATGCTTATAACTCACTGAAGGACCAATGAACATTGACTTTCCATGCCATTAAACCTATTTGTGGTGCTAAACTCAAAGGCTCAAGTGGTGCTAAGAATTTAAAACCATTAAACCATTAAAAAATAAACCAGGATGTAGAGTGTGTGGGATCATTCCAGTTTGGCAAGGTTTACTCTCTGCAAGAATATACACAGCAGCAGTATAACTGCTGTAAATGAACGTGGTATATACCTGGTGTGGGTATTCTGTTGTATTCACTTTGAGGAAAAGCTGGAAAACAGTTTTATTTCAGATTTAAATCTTATTTTTGTTTTTGACAACAGAGTCACCACTGTGCCACTAGCTCACGGAACACTGGACAGTAAGCACATGCAGTCCTCTGATGCACCCGATTATGAATCAAAGATCATAGAGCACATGCAGTCCTCTGATGCACCCGATTATGAATCAAAGATCATAGAGCACATGCAGTCCTCTGATGCACCCGATTATGAATCAGAGATCATAGAGCACATGCAGTCCTCTGATGCACCCGATTATGAATCAAAGATCACCTGTGGGAACCTGTGAGCAATGTTGCCAGATGCCTGAATTAATTCCCCCTTAAAAAAAGCTCCTCAAAAACCCCCGCCTTCAATTGATTCCCATACAAATTTCTCACAAGCTGTCCCCATACCTCCTTCTAAAATCCCCCATCTGACATTGAATCCCATGCACCTTTTGCTGTAAATCCTCTACATTTAGAGATTAATCCCCCAGTCTGGCAATCCTGCTGTGAGGTGGCCAATGAATGAGGTAGCTACAGGTGATGTCATGGCACCAGATGTATCACAGAAATAGCCAATATAACATATCAATGTAAACAACATAGCTCTGTAATAGATTATGTAAGAACAAGTGAGGAGCACATTTTTCTCTCGCAAAAGTCTAAAAGGGACCTTTGTTAATGCCGGCATGCGTGGTTGTGCGTTCAGGAGATGTACCAATTACAGTATCTGGAATCTATCAGGTGTGCGTGGAAGCTGAACCAAGTTACTCACAGTGACATTCTGCAGTCATGCTATTTTTTTTTACTGTAAATAATGAGGCTGGGTTGATTCTAGGCGACTGTTTTGGATATTTATTATTAAAGACAAATCATAAATGTTTGTGTCAGTGCTTCATATTCTCGAATTGCAGCCCACTGCACAGCAGTGGCTCTCTCTAGTAATACCTGGTAATTTGACCCCTCCTCTTAACAAGCTTACTCCTGTTCAAACCTACCGCTTTGGGACGTTGCAGGATGTGCACTTTTTAAAATCCATACAGCAAAAAGTTAGTTTTGCAGAGTACCACCACTTTTAAACAAGACACCGAAATGGTAAAGTATCCACCTGTGCTGGTTTTTATGTAGTGTGTGACTTTGGGACAAGTGAGCTGTGAGCTTTTCCAAGCGGGGTGCCAGGGAGCCAATTAACTTTGATGGTGGAGACCATGGCAACCATCAATATCACAACAATGTGAGACAAATAAGCAACCCTGTGTAAAAATGCAAGTTCAGAACAAGGTCTGACATTGTACTTGAGTTTCATCAATCCAAATAATGTGTTAGAATTTTGCTGTGCATTATATAATAATTGTTTTTTTTTGGGGGGGGGGGGGGGGGTTGTAGAGGGGCTGCAGTTTATTTGTTAAGGGGGGAGACTGTAGAGGGGCTGTACATGAATTGTTGGGGGGTTGCGGATTAATTTTTGACTGAGGAAGGGGGTTGGGGAGCTGCTGATTTTGTAAACGTTGGCTTGAGAAGGGGTCTTGCACCAAAACCCACGTATATTTAATTTAAAACTTTCCAAATTTGACATCAAAGTGATATCACATTGCTTCACATTACATCACTTAGCAGACACTCTTATCCAGAAACAAAAGTAATTTATTTGAAGTGGACTAAGCTGCACTTCCCCACAGACATCAAATGGCAGTCACACGAGTGGCAGGGTTTTCAGGACCATGGACAACAGCTGTCTGTAAGCCTGCCTGCAGGTCACAAAACTCAACTGTACCAAATAACTCATCAGCCGGTCTTTCATATTGGACAGTATCATTTACTGGTTTCCATGTTGTGTAAACAAATAGGCATAAACTGGAAAATTGCTCCCAACAGCTTAAAAGGTGTTTCCCTAGATATTTCCTAGACCTGTTCTCACTTAATTTGTAGGACAGACAATCTGAACCGTATTTTAACCATACCTGTCATTCTCAGGTGTCCATGATGGTACACAATGACGTAAATTACTGAGAACAAGAAACCAGTGATCAAGACTATGTACTGTATATAATATGTAATTTGCCCGTACTGCATGATTGCATAATTGCATGATTGCTGTTACGTTTCTGCCATGTTCATGCCACGTTTCATGTTTAGTTATTGTCACAGTTTATTTTTCTGTTCTTGTCATGCTTGTGTTCTGTTTATGTTACGATGCAGTTTATTTAGCATACATATTTCCGTGTTTTTCTGCAGCCTTGCATTCATGCTGTTTTCCCTCTCTCTCTTGCTGTCACTCAGCCTTCCCTAATTGTTTCATTTTCCCGTGTCTATTTACTAATCTACTAACATTAGATCAGGATTGGGTAATACTAACTCTCTAACCATGTGTTCATGTTTACCTTACGTTTCTTGTGCATGTCATTTACTAATTTACTAACGCTAGGTCAGGATAGGTTTATTACTAACGATTACTAATTATCTTGTTACCTCGTCAGCTTTCCACACCTGATTCTCCTTCGCATGCTGCTCTCAAGCTAAGTGTCTGCACCTGTCTACACCTGCATATAAGCTCAGTGTTCATGTCTTGTCTTCGCGAAATTGTTGCCTGTTAGTTTACTACTGTCACTTTTGAGCATTATCCATTGTCTGACTTTTGTTATTGATCCAAGCCTGTTTACTGACCATTGTTACTGCCTGCCTACCGTTTCTACTGCCTGTTTTTGACCACGAGTTTTGCCTGCTGTCTGTTTGTACCTCTGCCCCGCGGATAGGACTTCGGTCTGACTCCTGCAACGTCCCACGACCTACGAACTCTGCTTACCCCTGAATTGTACTTCTGCTCCGCTGACAGCTACTCTGGTTACTGAACTTGTGCATGGTGTACCGATTCCGAGACTGCCTTCTCCCTCGGTACTTTACTTTGGTTTTTTGGCTGGATTTATTGGTTTTTGGACTTCGCTTGTGTGACTACGATTTCTGGATTTCCCTATAATAAAGTCCTTGCGGACATTTATTATTACGTTTGTGTTCTGAGTCGTGCATTACGGGTCCAACCCGCACACACCTGTCTCAGAACAATTTCGCCACGATGGACCCTGCTGACTCAACTGCCATGTTTCACGCGTTGCAAGAACAAGGCCTCATCGTGCAGCAGCACGCCCAGGGGATTTTCGAGCTCCGGGAGGAGATTAAAGAGTTGTGCGCTGAGATGAGGAGACTGGCCATTGCAGTTCAACCACGCACTCCGGAGCAACCTGCTAAGCCGCCTGCTATCCCACCCTCCAACCCCATGGGAGCCTGGCAATTCCGGGAGCCACAACAGCCCCCCCCGGAGAGGTTCGGTGGTGAACCGGAGAGATGCAAGGCGTTTCTATTGCAATGTGACTTTGTTTTCCGACAACAGCCATTGACCTATCCGACCGATGAGCGACGGATTGGCTACGTGATGGGGCTACTTAAGGGGAAGGCTTTGGACTGGGCTACTGCGGTGTGGTCCGGAGGTTCATTTCCTCCCAGCTACATGGTCTTTACGGAAGAGATCCGCAAAGTGTTCCAGCACGCCTCCAGTGACCAAGAGCCTTCACAGCAACTCATTGCCCTCCGCCAAGGCCTAAGAAGCGCCGCGGACCACTCTATTGATTTTCGGACAATCGCTGCGGCTACCCACTGGAATAACTCGGCCCTTGCGGACTTGTTCCGGGCCAGTTTGAACGGGGCGCTCCAGGACGAGTTAGCCCATCAGGAACCCATCAGGGAGTTCGACGCCCTCGTCCGAGCCGCCATTCGCCTGGATAACCGCTACAGACTGCGCCGGACAGAGAGACCGGTTCCGCCTGGTCAGCCGTACCCCAGACGAGTACCTGCCTCATTGACGGTGGAGAACCAGGACGGGGTAATCGAACCTATGGATATTTCCCGTGCCGGAGTTAAGATCTCGCCCGAGGAACGGAGACGTCGGAGGGAGACCGGGGCATGTTTCTACTGCGGTAAGCTGGGGCATTCTCAAGCACAGTGCACCGCCCGGTCCAGGAGATCCGAGTCATCTTTGGGAGTGAGGTCTTCAACCCATCAGGAGAGGAGCGAGAATCGTCCTAACCTCATTGCCACAATTATGCTACCTGAGAGGGAGGTTCAAGTGAGAGTGCTCATTGACTCTGGAGCTGATGCTAACCTTATCGATGAAGTTATGGTCAGAGATCTGGACATTCCCACCCTTCCACTGCCCCACACCGAGAATGCTCGGTCGCTGGACGGCAAGATTTTCTACAAAATGACTCACGTCACGGAACCTATTCAACTTATCATTTCTGGCAACCATCATGAGTTCATTCAGTTCCACATCATCCACTCCCCCAACAACCCGCTCATTCTGGGACTACCCTGGCTTCAAGTACACAACCCCATCATTGACTGGAAGTCCCACCACATTCAAGCCTGGAGTCGCCAGTGTCACCAAACCTGTCTTTGGTCCGCACCTGCACCTGCCGGGGGCGCACATACCCCACCTCAAGACACCAAACCGTCACTGGAAAACGTGCCAGCCCCTTATCACGACCTGGGCATCGTGTTTTCCAAGACGCAAGCACAGACACTTCCCCCTCACAGACCCTATGATTGCGCTATTGAGCTCCTACCCGGTTCCACTCTTCCCTCAAGCCGACTACAATGTCTCCAAACCTGAGAGGGAAGCCATGGAGAAATATATTCGGGATTGCCTAGCCAACGGTCTGATTCGCCCCTCTTCGTCACCTGTGGGTGCTGGATTTTTCTTCGTCCAGAAAAAAGATGGCTCGCTGCGTCCTTGTATTGACTTCAGAGAACTTAATAATATCACGGTCAAGAACAAATACCCACTACCGCTCATTGATTCAGCCTTCCACCCACTCCACGACGCCACTGTTTTCACCAAACTGGACCTACGCAACGCATATCACCTGGTGCGCATTCGTGAGGGGGACGAATGGAAGACCGCCTTCAACACCTCGTTAGGACATTTCGAGTACCTAGTTATGCCTTTCGGCCTTACTAATGCCCCCGCCGTTTTTCAGGCGTTAGTTAATGACGTCCTACGGGACCTATTGGGCCGCTACGTATTTGTGTATCTGGACGATATTTTGATTTACTCCTCCAATGTCAAAGAACACGAAGGCCACGTTATGCAGGTTCTCCAACGACTTTTGGAGAACAGACTCTTTGTTAAAGCTGAGAAGTGTGTGTTCCACACCGACACGGTCGAGTTCCTGGGGTTTATCTTGGAGAGGGGACAAATCAGGGCGGATCCCAAGAAAATCCAGGCGGTCACAGACTGGCCCACGCCTGCCACTCGGAAACATTTGCAACGCTTCTTGGGATTCGCAAACTTTTACCGGAGATTCATCCGGAGCTACAGCCAGATCGTCGCCCCTCTCACCAAGCTCACGTCTACTGCCATGCTGTTCCGCTGGAATCCTGAGGCTGAAAATGCCTTTAGAAAGATTAAAAGACTGTTCTCCTCCGCTCCGATTCTAGTGCACCCCGACCCCACTCGTCAGTTTGTCGTGGAGACTGATGCGTCCGACACTGGAGTTGGGGCCGTGCTCTCTCAGGTTTCCCCCACTGACAACCTTCTACACCCCTGCGCATTCTTCTCCCGTAAGCTGTCTCCAGCTGAGAGGAATTATGACGTGGGAAACCGAGAGCTACTCGCTATCAAGCTAGCACTGGAGGAGTGGAGGCATTGGCTGGAGGGCGCCGAGAAACCATTTGTGGTCTGGACCGACCATAAGAATCTGGCGTATCTACAAACGGCTAAGAGGTTGAACTCCCGCCAGGCCAGATGGGCCCTGTTCTTTGGCAGGTTCAATTTTTCTCTAACCTACCGCCCCGGTTCCAAGAATGTCAAACCAGATGCCCTGTCCCGACAATTCATGGCCAGTTCCGAGCAAGAGGCGCCGGAGAACATCCTCCCTGGGTCCTGCACCGTAGCTTCGGTGTCCTGGAGAATTGAGGCCGTCATCAAAAAGGCGCTTAATGAGGAGCCCGATCCTAGGTCCAATCCCGGTACACGCCTTTACGTTCCCTCCGCCGCCCGGACACATGTCCTCCAATGGGCTCACTCTTCACTCATGTCCTGCCATCCCGGGTTTACCCGCACCCTGGCTGTCCTCAAGAGAAGGTTCTGGTGGAACTCCATGATCCCCGACACCAGGCGTTTCGTCAAGGCCTGTACCACCTGTGCCAGGAGCAAGGCCTCTCACCAGGCCCCAGCTGGTCTGCTCCAACCTCTGCCAGTACCCAGTCGCCCTTGGAGCCACATCGGGGTGGATTTTGTGACCGGACTTCCCCCTTCTGAGGGCAACACCACCATCCTGACGGTGGTTGACAGGTTCAGTAAGGCGGCGCATTTCATCCCTCTGCCAGGATTACCCACTGCCCAAGGAACTGCTGATGTTCTAGTCAAGGAAGTGTTTCGGATCCATGGCATTCCCGCGGACATTGTCTCTGACCGTGGTCCCCAGTTCATCTCCCAGGTCTGGAAGGCATTCTGTTCGGCTCTCGGAGCCACCTCCAGCCTCACGTCAGGTTACCACCCCCAGTCTAACGGTCAAACCGAAAGGGCCAACCAAGACCTCGGAGCTACTTTACGCTGTGTGTCGGCCAAGAATCCCACTTCATGGAGCAAGATGCTCACCTGGGTTGAGTATGCGCACAACGCTCTGCCCTGCGCCGCTACTGGAAAGTCCCCATTCGAAGTTTCCCTCGGTTACCTACCCCCACTGTTCCCCGATCAAGAGGCCGAGATTGCTGTTCCCTCCCTTGCCACCCACATGCACCGCTGCCTCAAGATCTGGAGGGACGCCCGGGCCGCGCTATTGAGCACGGCCGAACGGAATCGTAGAGTCGCTGATCGCCACCGCACTCCAGCCCCTGAGTACAAGCCTGGCGATTCAGTTTGGCTCTCCTCTAAAGACATTCCCCTACAATCCACTTCCCACAAACTGCAACCCCGTTTCATTGGTCCCTTTAAGATTCTGAGCATAATCAATCCCACCTCTGTCAAGCTGTCTTTGCCCCCTTCCCTTAAGATTCACCCCACTTTTCATGTTTCATGCATTAAACCCTATTCCACTGACCCCCTTTGCCCTCCTGATCCCCCACCCCCTCCTCCCCGTATCATAGATAACCACCCGGCCTTCACTGTTAAGAAGCTACTGGACATTCGCAAGCGAGGCCGGGGGTTCCAGTATCTGGTGGACTGGGAGGGGTATGGCCCTGAGGAGCGTTCCTGGATCGCTCCCAGTCTTGTCATTGACAAGTCTTTGATAAGTGACTTTCACCGTGACCACCCTGATAAACTGTGTAGACCGTCAGGAGTCGGTCGTTAGGGGGGGGGTCCTGTTACGTTTCTGCCATGTTCATGCCACGTTTCATGTTTAGTTATTGTCACAGTTTATTTTTCTGTTCTTGTCATGCTTGTGTTCTGTTTATGTTACGATGCAGTTTATTTAGCATACATATTTCCGTGTTTTTCTGCAGCCTTGCATTCATGCTGTTTTCCCTCTCTCTCTTGCTGTCACTCAGCCTTCCCTAATTGTTTCATTTTCCCGTGTCTATTTACTAATCTACTAACATTAGATCAGGATTGGGTAATACTAACTCTCTAACCATGTGTTCATGTTTACCTTACGTTTCTTGTGCATGTCATTTACTAATTTACTAACGCTAGGTCAGGATAGGTTTATTACTAACGATTACTAATTATCTTGTTACCTCGTCAGCTTTCCACACCTGATTCTCCTTCGCATGCTGCTCTCAAGCTAAGTGTCTGCACCTGTCTACACCTGCATATAAGCTCAGTGTTCATGTCTTGTCTTCGCGAAATTGTTGCCTGTTAGTTTACTACTGTCACTTTTGAGCGTTATCCATTGTCTGACTTTTGTTATTGATCCAAGCCTGTTTACTGACCATTGTTACTGCCTGCCTACCGTTTCTACTGCCTGTTTTTGACCACGAGTTTTGCCTGCTGTCTGTTTGTACCTCTGCCCCGCGGATAGGACTTCGGTCTGACTCCTGCAACGTCCCACGACCTACGAACTCTGCTTACCCCTGAATTGTACTTCTGCTCCGCTGACAGCTACTCTGGTTACTGAACTTGTGCATGGTGTACCGATTCCGAGACTGCCTTCTCCCTCGGTACTTTACTTTGGTTTTTTGGCTGGATTTATTGGTTTTTGGACTTCGCTTGTGTGACTACGATTTCTGGATTTCCCTATAATAAAGTCCTTGCGGACATTTATTATTACGTTTGTGTTCTGAGTCGTGCATTACGGGTCCAACCCGCACACACCTGTCTCAATTGCAAACTGCATGATTGCATAATACTTTGTTATAGCCTCTTACATGCAGATCTGATGGGTGAACGTTCATCTACTTCTACTATCTGACCCCCAGTAGTCCAAGCAGAGAGGGTACTCTTTGGTCCAAGGAAACTCCAGGTCATTCGCCATGGGGGATAGTTAGTTCCAGCACTTCTGGGACCCTGACTGATGCAATATTTTTTCTTTTCTTTAATTTGCCTTTAATCTCCATGTGTTTTGGACGCTTGGTTTGCCATGCATGTTTTTATAGTATTTTGCCTTTTTCTGTTGTTGGCACCCTGCAGGGCCTAATACATGCTGATCTTGGGATTATAATTTACACTTTCTCTGGTTGGTGGTGTTGCTCGCTTTTTCCCCCACAATTCACTGCTGAGCAGCAAATTATATATTTTCTATTTCATTTGCTAAATGCTAAATGCATACCATTCCTCATGGGAGTATAGTATGCTCGTTATTCTCTGTTATTGTCATGTACTGTGCCTTGTAATTATATCTATACATTGATGAAATTTGTAAATTATTCACACTACTCCAGAAAGAAAATGGTTCAAATCTGAGCTTTGGCCATGAGGCTGAATTCAACTGAAAGGAGAAGGGAAAGAAAAAAAAAACAGAATTAGTGCTTACAAATTCACAGTGAAATTAGACGTCTAAATAAGCAGCACAATTCAGTAATAGGTTCTGTAATACATGGAATAAAATAGGCCTCTGTTAAATCTCATTACGTGTAAAATAACAGGATAGCATGCATATTTTTTTTATTTTTTTTGCTCATCCAATGGATTCAAAGGTATGACTCACAGTTTTGCAGTCAGAATCATGTTCCGCACGCCTAGGTGTGGTGAGTCAATCTGGGGGAAAAAAAATCTTCTGGACACAAGAGGATACAAAAACACACTACATCTATTTACTTCAGTTATGCAATCACGCATCTGACATCATCTGAACGAGCGTACAGATCATATTATTTTTCCAGCAGCTGAATCAGAGCCGTGGTAATGCAGATTTTCAGAAGCACAGTGCATTTGCCCTATGATACCAGCTCCAAAATTCCCTCCATTTAGTACCAGAGACACTGGTATGAAAAAAAACAAAAACATTTTGACTGAAAAAATATTTGGAGATTCTTGCACTTATGAAACGTTTTTTAATGTATGTAATGATTTGTTTAGTGAATAATCAGTACTTACACTTGTAATGAGACTTAGTAACAATTCAGATTTAGGTCTGATAAGAGCCAAGTCACTAAGATATGCTTTAGCCTATTTATTAATTGGAAAACCACCTTTTAATAAAATTTTATATTTAATAAAATATTTGATTTAGTAATGGAGTGCCATGGAGTACATGTGCATGAACTGTTACAGTGATTAATAACTTTTTTTCAGTTCACACTGCTCACAAAAAACATTTAAGGTGGCAAGGGGAACAGTGTCAAAAATTATGACAACATATGCGCCAACACCAAGAAACAGCATCAGCAAAAAAGAACTGTGGCCGACAGGGACAAGTCAAAGCTCTCCGACAGGGACAGACGGACACTTAGTGGGATAGTTGCTAATAATCACAGAACAACAGCTCTAAAAATCACCACAGAATTGAATCAATCCATATCTGAACCAGTCTGAACAAAAACAGTACGTCGTGAGCTTCACAGTTCAGAAATTGTATGACAGCATTCCTAGAAGGATTGAAACTGTTTTGAAGGCAAAGGGTGGGCCTACTCGTTATTAGTTACTAGATATTCAGTGTTTGTAGGTGTTTCCCCCTGTATGTCACATGCATTCAGTTGATGTTTTGTTGATGTGTGTGAATCATTCATTCATGTTGACTACTCAATTAATGTCCCGTTATTGTAGTGCTACCTTTATCAGTTTCCCATTAGTCACTTAGTCACTCCCATTAGGGGGGGGGGGGGGGGGGGTATTCCAAGGTCCCTGACTGACAGGGGACCTCAAAGAATTGTGCTGCAGTTGTGTTGGTGGGGTCCAGTGTGAGATCATTTCACGAGGCCCAAAATCCCTGGCGGCGCCCCTGAGTATGGACAATGTACCCGCCTTCATATTTGTGTGTTTACTGCCTAAATTCATATCAAATGAGTGTGCTGTGTAGTAGTTTTGCCCTTATATAAACAGCTAAGTTACCTGGCAGCGTCTGTGGGATTAGAGTTGGGACAGATGGGAGGAATGTGTGTGTGAAGAAGGGGGTGGGGGGGGGGGCGTATAATGGAGGATTCTTGTGACGGTTCGCCTCGGCAAGGTCAGGCAGCTCGTAAATAAAACCTGATGTCGCCGTGGCAATTACCCCCCTCAGCAGAGCTGCTCCTCTCATTTTGAGACGGAAAAAAAGACCCCAAGGCCTCACTCCTCAGCTCCCCTGATTTACTGCCTCTCTCCCCTCTCCTCTGCTGTGCCATCCCTCTCTCATTTGTCCTCTTCTCTCTGAAATTCTTCCTTTACCCCTTTGGCAAAGTCTTTCTCATCCGTGATGGGAATGGTAGGCTTCATTTTAAACATGCATACTCTACGTATGCATTACATTATGAGGGACCAGGGTGGTGATGGTGTTATATGACTTTAAAACGGTCAAACGCTTACAGTGTGCTATTCCCCCAGCTGCAAAGACCATTTACCTGCTGAGGCAGTGATTATTATGGGCTTTTTCCACATCTGTACTTTGTGTGCATGTGTGTGTGTGTTCCAGCAACAGAGGGATGGTAATGTTTTCACTGTGCTTTCTAAAGCCCAGCTGAGAAGCACGGTGGAGATTGAACTCTCGATGGTACAGAGAGATGCAGTCGTATTGTCTTTCTCTTATCTGAGATTGTGTGTGAGAGAGAAGGAGGAAGAAAAAGTGAGTGTGTGTGCACAGCAGGTTTCTACTTGTCTCTGCATGTCTTCCCCTTTCCTATTCCGGGTTTTAATAGAACATTGCAGCATTTAATATGAAACTTTATTTAATATTTCACTATGGGACTGCAGTGATTGTGACTGTGCTTTTTCTTGGCCTGTCTTTGAAATATACACCCCGCACAGGTAAGTGAGTGTGCACTGAGGCTGTTTGTGAGTAGATTACAAGTGTTAATGCGCTGTGCGCCTATTGTCTTTCATGGCCATGTTGAATCACTTTGTTATAGTGAACACAGCCCACAATGTTACAGGGTTCAATTCATCAATGTTGGCATTGTTATCAAGAAGAATTTGCAGATTTTGTGTGTGTGGTCTATGTGTGCACTTACCTACTGATACATTATGTATTCAAATGAATAAACAACCCACATAGTGGAATGCATTTATTTGCATTTATTTTTCTAGCAAGGGCATCTTTGTCGCATGTGTACGTATAAAGTATGTAAATGACTCACACATACAAATCATAGATAAGTATGACTGGGATTCAGAAAAGTAAACCCCATATATATGACTATTATATCAATTATGAGTTATATTATTTACTCTGGATCACCTAGGCCCATAAGTGTTCATTGTCAGCTTTGCAGAATGGTGAAGCACTTCCTTGTTCCTGATATATTCTCTGTCACTAACACCAGTCTGCGGTAGCTGTGTATTGCTGTTATAGAAATGATGACATCTGTATTCTGGAGCGTTTTGCCACTGCTCTGTAACTGTTTAGCAAAGTGTTCTGTTGTATAAGCTACAGTAATACAATGTCATTCCTTATGATGTTGCTGTGCTGCTGGGCTTTTCAGACTTGTTCTTAAATTTTAAACATATCCAGGTAGCAACTTGCAATGGCAGTTTGAATATTATTAATGTCTGTTGTGGAAAACCTGTATTTATTGTTATTTTGAAGTGCCTATAGCAGCTAAATTTCATTTCATTTGAGTGTACTCTAGTCAGCCTTTATTTCTGGGGCAACGTTTTCCATCAAACAATTGATTGATATTTGGATAACATGGCGCTTCGTGGGACAGCAGGATACTGCTGGTCTGACTGATGTGGGGAGTCAAATGTGCATGCTGGGAAATATAAAACCCTCGGTGTGTCGGTGGGGTTTGTCCCGGCAGATGGAGAACATCAACCAAAGTGACCCGTGTTTTAGCATTTTCATCTCCTTTGTTTTTTTTTTTACAACAGTTGTCCCCCCTGCACAATTGTGCCATTTTCTGAAAATGACACCATTTGTCAAAACTGTTATCTGAAAGACACTTCAATGGATTATTTCTGCCCAGGCCTCTTTCAGAAATGCAGATACACAGTCCACAGTGCTGCGTTCAATCAGCAGAGCAGTAGAATGATGTATATTTTGTATATATATATATACCGTATGTGTGTGTGTGTATATACTGTATGTTTACTGCCTAAGACCATGTTAGTCCACTCAGTTTCCATATTTCATTACCTTACTCTACCATGCAAGTGGCTCAGGTAAACATATCATGTCTATTCTGTTTAAACATGCGCGCGCACACACACACACACACACACACACGTATACATATACTCCCCATCACTCATCCATTGCAGTTCACATAATGCGCTGTGTGAGAAATATGGTACATGCTGAAAGGTTAATTAGACCAGTATCAGAGCAGTAAAGACTGGTTTAAAGGAGTTACGCCATTGTGATTTTATCCTGTGTTGTTTTTCATCTGAACAGACCTGTAGGCTTAAAGGCCCCAGCGTTATTACATTCCACAGTCCCGGTACACCACCATTTCTTACAGGATATTCAAAATTTAATACGGTTCCGAGTCTACAATAAAATAGGGTCATAAAAAATAAGAAATGCAAATTTCACTGCAAATGTTGGCTAACGCAATCACAGGCACTGTAGACGATCGATACGGCAAGTTTGTTCTTGATTGGACAGTGCATTCATCACAGGCCTCTACACATATGTTGTTCAATGAGTAATTCTGCAGTTTTTTTGTGCACAGTAGTCACATTCAAAGCGACAAACAGTGATTTTCCGGGAGAGGATCCAAACAGCAGGATTGGTGCCTGGTAAGTATGGAAAATATGCAGGCAGCTACGCGCCCACGTCCGTATGCCAGTACACACTCTCGCAGCTTCGGAGAGCACCACGGTGGGCGCCGAATGGCCTCCCGTCGCCACAGCTCAACTCCACTCCACATCACAGCCCAATCGCTAAAGACAGCAGCCATATTACACTTCCCCCCCCCCCATTTAACTAAGTGGTGCTTTGATGCCATGCTGTTGCGATCGGACTTGACGAGGCTGACATTTGGAGGGACCCGTAGCGTTCCGCATGTTAGGGATGGAGGGTGTTTTCGGTATACAGGGTGACAGGCAGCACCAGTCGGGTGACGAGACATTCCGCAATGACCGGCTATTCATGTACCCATGCCAACCCCCCCCCCCCCCCCCCCCCCCCCCCCCCAGCGTGGTTTCATCTAAATAACACAACCCACCCACCCTTTTAAAATGACAGCCAGAGGTTTAATAGGCAACACAATCATCATCAGCACATCATCATTAGTCATGCGTGCCAGGATACAGCTGTTCATCCCACCCTAACTCTAACCCTGCCCGGCCCGCACTAACCCTGTCCGTCCCATACTACCCCTAAATCTCTCCATCCCAGCCTTACCCCTGTCCAGCTCACCCTACTTGCATTTCAACTTTTGAAACATTTTTTTCTTCAGGACCAGTAAAACATGCTTGGTTGCGAAAAAAGGAAGACACCAAATTGGTGGCAAATCAACTGTTTTTTTATAGGCATGAATGTTTGCGCATGCATATTTGTGAAGAATATTGTACTTTCCTTGAGGTTGTATTCTTGTTTAGCTACCTTTAACCCCATGCACTTATATGTCTATTTCTGTCTGAGTCACCTGATTACTTTTGTGGAAACTTTCAGCCAGCTTCTGCTCTCTGAGAAGAAAAAACAAAAACTGAAATCCAGCAGTAACCATGCATCTGCATTTTCAGTTTATTTATGAAATCACATATTTTACACCAACCTTTTTCAGTTGCCTTAAGGTATGTGAAGAAATATAATATATGACAAATAAGTTCAATAAAATCACCTAGAACAAATTGTACACATTCACTGAGATTTAGTCATGTCAGATATATTTTCACACATTGTAAATGTATTTAATATTAAAAGACTTGGTATGTTATACATTTAAAAAATTAAATTAAATTGTTTGTGGATTTGTCGTAAATTCTTGCACAACTTTTTACTTCATGACCTGCTTGGTTGCTAAAATAGTAAGACAAATGAGTAGTCATGTGTGTGTGCGTGTTTGTGTATACAGGGGTGGACAAAATATGATAAACACCTAAACACGGAATATCTAGTAACTAATAAAGAGTAGGCCCACCCTTTGCCTTCAAAACAGTTTAAATCCTTCTAGGAATGCTGTAATACAATTTCTGAACTGTGAAGCTCACGACGTACTGTTTTTTGTTGAGACTGGTTCAGATATAGATTGATTCAATTCTGTGGTAAATTTTTAGAGCTGTAGTTCTATGGTTATTAACTATCCTACCAAGTGTCCGTCTGTCCCTGTCAGGGAGCTTTGACTTGCGGCTACAGTTCTTTTTTGCTGATGCTGTTTTTTTGTGTTGGGCATATGTTGTCATAATTTTTGACACTGTTCCACTCGCCACCTGAAATAATTTTGAAATCATTTTCTAAATCATTTTTGTGGCCGACGCACCTGCAATTTGGGCAGAAACTATTTGGCCCCTTTGGAACTCTGCTGCCAAATATGCAGTAGATATGGATGGATCACTTTAAGGGTTGTTTCTCTTGACAAATCTTCAGTGAGTCAGGAGAAGATGACGTAGAGCCATTTAGCCGACCATGTGTTCCATACTGTTCCAGTGTAATTTACAGCTAAATCTAGTCCCACCCCTCAATTCCCATAGAGATCCATTCAAATGCAGAGAGGTTATAGTATCGCTTGTAGGAGTACCAGAAAATAAGATATCAAGAGTCTTTTGATTTTGTTGGGTCACAGACATCAGGAAGTCATGGCATGCAAAGGATATGCGACCAAACATTAAAAAATGATTTAACTTTATTCTACGTTATGTTAAACTGTCCAATATTTTTTGATGCCTGAAAATGGGGGGGACTATGTACTAAAGGTTCTATAATTTCTAAACGGTTCATCCGATATGGATGAAAATACCTTCAAATTAAAGCTGACAGTCTGCACTTCAACCTCATTGTCACTGTATCCTTTCAAACTCAAAGTGCCAGAGTACAAAACCAAAATAACAAAAAATGTGTCACTGTCCAATTAATTATGGTGATCACTGTGTATCCAGTGTATATATATATATATATAGTATTCAGTCCCAAAGTAATATCGTAATATAATACACATTGTGTGATTCAGATGATCTTGGGAGCACATTTCTCATGACGTTGTGATACTAATACTCTTAAGTCATAACACAAGGCTTTACCATATGTAGGAGTGTAGGAGAGTGATAATCATCACACTTACTGATCCAGGTAGGCGTGCAACAGCAAGTTCTCCAAACAAGCACCAGCTCTTGCTGGAGTGAAGCTCATGAATAAACAATTGAGGACAGGCAGTTTGAATCCATCTCCATTGTGTTGTCTCTGCTGACTGATGTCAGAAATGCATTTAGAGATCAAAACGCACATTAGACAGGACCTACTCGTAATTTGTTTGGAAATCACTGAAAGTACAGATGCATGAGTATTTGAATGTCAGGTAGTCTGGGGACCTGGATAAATCGTTATCTTGATGTGTGGAGCAAATTGATCCATTCTGTGGGGATAAACTGTGTTTGGCTGATATTGTTCTTTCCTCAGTTTAGAGAAAGATTTTATACCAAGTTCATTAATTATTGAACTTCAGGCATTAGGCTAAATGTATTTTGTTCTAAAATGCATTTTTCATGTGGGAAGAATTTTGCATAACCAGAATTGTTCTATCAAAAGTTTCACAATGATAAAAACAAGGATGTCCTCTTCAATACATGTATACATGCTTATTCTCTACATAGAGCTTTGTCACATTATTTGCTATTATAATACAGGCTACTTTCCACAATTGGATTGATTGTTTGATCAATCAGTCGATCAGTCAGTCAGATTGTTATTTGATCAAAAGACTCGTCGTTGTCATTACTGGCATGCAATTGTTTTTGTGCCTCTTTTTATTTTTCCATATGCACTTTTGCCCTAGTTCAGATTAATTATATAAAATTTATTTGACACCAATTCTATAAAACCTCGGTGGAAGGATGCAGTCAATGACAAGACTAATTTCACTTCATCAGTCGCTAATTCAGAGATAACGCACAAGATGTATACCAAGAGCCACCCTTGTCTTACAGAACAGGAGTTTATACAGACCTGATTAAGCACCAATGAAAAGAACCAGCATGGCTTTATTCCCAAACCAGGCCCTCAGGCTCAACAGCACAATTCCAGGGGTCAAGCATACCCAACTACCACTACCTTCAAAACCCCTCTGGGTTCAGTAGCCTAGAAACTAAGGGTAAAGTGGATCCCATGGAAGTGTACTATTCCATTGATCAATCGACCAATGAAATTGTATTTAGTAGCGTGTCTCATGGAACTGAAAGGGATCCTTTTCACCAAAATGATGTGTTTTCTAGTCTTCTGCCAACTACACCCTGCTGGGGTGTTGATTATTGTCAGAGGACAGTCCAGCGAGCCAGATGGTCATTTACTGTCCCCTTGTGCTACACAGCCTCAATGCCCTGTGACCGACGACTTTCGTGGTCTCCAAATGAGGCGATCTCCAAAATGAGTGTTGCCCCTTTTCAGGCCAAGCGAGGTTCGGTTCCGTTAAAGATTTACGTTTTAAGTTATGACCCAGGTTGGAGCCGGGCCATTCACGTGTGCGAATAAGCGCAGCGCCACGGTTCTAGATCGATAAAGAGCTTTAATGCTGGTGCGTTTGGAATTCATGGAGTGGCGTTCCTCACCACCATGTTCTCCGCTCCATGGGCAACCCCCGCTTCAGTTCCATTAATGGGGAGACCAGATGTCAAGAATTACTAGCATCAGGCTTCTGATGTATCTGCAGTGAAATGCCTCAGTAAATTGTTCCTCCGTTGCAGTGGTTTGGACCTCCGCCAAAAAGTAACTGGCCGATGACCAACGCTCTCAGACTGTGAAATCTGTTAATGCAATCACTCCAAAACACATTAACTGGTGGCCTGATCACTTGAATGCTGCTCGTATCAAAGCCTTAATTCATAAATAATTTCATACACCTGCTTTGGAATTCATATTTACTACATGTCTAATTCTGTGCAAATAAAGAGATGCAGCCATGTTGTGGTTGAAGAATCCCCTCTTTATGGCTACCCTTGGTTAAGGTCCATGTCTTTGAACAATGCAAAGATAAGTAATATGTTCTGCTCTCTTAATAATTAAACATCTGTTCTGAGGAACAGATAGCACCAGGGGCTGACTAGATTTAACAAATCCCTCAGGTCTCCTGTTATCATAAAATATTTTAAAACCCAATTAGCAGAACCCTGTAGAAAATGTTTCTAATTATAATGGAAATAGAGAACTTGAAAATGAGTCTCTTTTTTAATGAAATGTATGCATTGTTATTGTTGACATCTATTACACCTTTAAGACTGCCCTGTCCAGTTAATTTTGCCCCTTGGACTCCAAAAGTATCCCTGCCAGTTTTCTGGCTGGACATTTCCAAGACTGATTTGATATAAATCAATTGATCTGGAGTTGTCACAGGACTTCATGTAAAATTTTATGGACTCATTGATTTATTAATACTCTAAGGTCGCAGGGTATGGAGGTGTGTGTGTGTGTGTGTGTGGAGGGGGGGGGGGGGGGGGGGGGGGTCAGCCATATTAGTTTGATTATAATACGGTAGGTTTAATTTATAAGTGCTAAATTTTTGTATGTATACAATAGGGCTGGGCGGTATGACGATAGTATCGGATATCAACGATGATTCACAGCTATCACGATTGGAGCTTTTTTTTTCATGATTTACCGACGATATACTTCGCTAAGTCTGCTTCAACCTGCAGGCACTGCACCTTGAAAGAGCATAGTCCTGCCTAGCGGAATGCGCAATAAAGAGCCAAAAATGCATCAGTTCCATTTACAGTGTGGGCAGAGACACATGGAAGGAAGGAAGGAAGACGTCTTTAGAGGAGAACCTGTACAACCTGTAATATCCGTGGTGAGGTAGCTAATAAGCCAGATGGCATGACGGTAAAACAAAGAGTTTCAAATGCAGTCTCATTGGTGACTGCTCCATGTCTTGTCATTGGTGACTGCCCCCCCCCCCAGTTTATTTAATTGATTGAGGGGAAAGAGCACTCCCCAGTGTTTTTACAGACAGTCCAGGTAATAGTCCTGTACGTCCCCCTTCACTGATCCGCAGGCTTGGCCAGGCCTTTGGGTCAGCCCCCTTTACAGCTCACAACCAGGAGCTGATCGGACACCTCATCTGGAGCCCCACATGGCATAGTCGGTCAGCCGTGGCAGGCCTCCAAGCAGCCGAAATGAAGGTCCCAGGAAAAACTGTCCGTCCCGCTGGCTTTCTCCCAACACACCCCCTGTATACTAATGCAGCGGTGACTATACCGCATTTGTTCAGCCTTATCTGAAGACTCCGAACAAATGATGAAGCCATTGAGGAGAAAGCCTCATTGTGGCTGGGTCACAGCACACAAGACATTGATTGATTGTGAAAAATATAGCATGAAACGAAGTCTGGAATAAATGGTGCATATTTGACTTAAATTGAATGTACATCTTTGAGTATTAGACAATACTAGAGAATGCAGTAACTCATAAAACCATGAGAATTGTTTTAGTTGCTAAGATGTTGGTTATCACAGAAATAACAGAGTGCGAAGGTCATATATCACATTACCTCATCAGCACAGTTCTGAGGTATTTTATAGTGCCTGTTCTCAAAGTTTTTAAGTGCTTTTTTTGTACATTGTTATTAAGTGAGCAGTTGCACTTGACTGGGAACAGACAAGGTTATTGCTACGGTGTTTTCCATATTATGATGGATAGTTATCCAGGTATTGTTAATATTTACTGAAGAAAAGTCAGGTTAATCACTTTGCTGAATGCTACAATGGTGCACCACCAGGGCTTTCACCAGCAGCCCCTCTGTCATAATCACACCCAGTCACACCTGTAAAATATAAGTAGAATTTTCTCAACTTCTTATAATATTCATGAAAATATTTCCACAAAGAAAAAAATTTCTACACTGATTCTTTTTTACTTCACATACCGTATGCTATAAGTTGGTATTGTGGGCCTCTCTGTCCCTCATTCTCTGTGCTGGTGGGAGGCAGCCCACTTGAGCTCATTTGAGAGGCAATATGGGGATCCTTCTCCTCAGGACAGCGGGGATGGACCGCTCCAAAACCGCTCCAGTGAGACATAGTCGCACTCGTGGCACTTACCTGTTATTATGGCGGTTCCACGTGATGCGGGTCATACTTGTCTTTAATAACCTGAGGATTCTGAAGTCTTGCTGTGTTGCCAAGGTGACCACAAAGCTCTTCAAGGTAGAGGCCTTGGCTCTGATTGGCTAAAATGGAATGACTGAAGGGCAGGGGAAAAGTGTTGTGCAATTGCCTGTTAACAGGGGTTACTTAAGATACATTCAGTCTTGCACATTTTAAGGAAAGCGGGTGAAAAGGCATCTGTGCTTTTTAACTGAAAATGACCATTTTTTTAAATACAAAAATGCAACAGTCTTATTTAAAATATTTGTGTGTTAAGGTCATGGTAATAGTCAAGTCAAGTCCAACTTTATTTGTATAGCACATTTCATACACATAACATCACAATGTGCTTTACATAGCAAAAGGGTAAAAACAAAGAATAGATAAAATAGGTAGATACTGTAAATACATAGAATAATACAAAATTGAGGGCACATATATCTCAGACTATCAAAAGGGTAAAAACAAAGAATAGATAAAATAGGTAGATAAATATATAAAATAATACAAAATTGAGGGCACATATATTTCAGACTATCAAAAGGATAAAACCAAATAATAGATCAAATAAATAGGGGGTTTAGCATATCATGTTGAGTAATATTGATTAATCAAAAGCAATACACTCAAATTCAGAATCTTACCTTTTTTTTCATGATTATTAATTATTTTAAAAATCTGTTGTACATAATGTCCTTGGCGTATTTAAGTGAATACAAATATAAAAGGGAAAAATGTTGTAAAATGATAATTGAATTAACATTTAACATTATGTACCAAAGATTTTGTTAATTCAATAAAATGAATATACCTTGTCATCATCTGCTGAAGCTGGTTTCCTTCTTTGAAGCACATTGTTCAAAGTACGAAAATGCTTTATAAATTATCAGAGGTATATGTTTTGAGCTGGTGTTGAGGTTTGTACCAAGAAGTTGCACAGCCACCGAAGCTCACAAACACTTTTAGGAAACAACAACCCACTCATGGCCTGGCTGCACACCTTAAATGAATTTGAAAAAGCTTGACCTCAAGAAAATGAGAAACAATATGATTCTATTGTTTTCAAATTTATTGTAGCAGTGGAATGAAGAGATTGATAGTGCTCCATCCCTGACTAGTTAAAGGGATAGTTCGGAATTTTGGACATAATGTCTCAATTATGACTTACCCAATACCCATGATGTAGTTGATTGATGGAAACCATTTTCAGCTAATTCCATACTGTCCCTTCTTTTGGACATACACACGTTGCTAATGCTAGCGCAACTCTATGGGAAACCGGTAGCATCCACAACCAAATGCACTTAAACACTCCACAGTGCACCCAAAGCAAATAAAATACGACGACAGTCTATCGGGGAGCGATACTTTACGTTACCTACAAATGTAGTGCCGGCACTGGTCGACTACAACAACAAAGAAAGAGTAACATTTTGCAATGGCCACATTCGCTCCGCCGCAGTACTTCCACAGAGAATATTAGGTCAGCACAAAATAAAGGATTCAACGATAGTTTGACTTCAAAAATGATGGTATAAACACTCAAAATAACCCCGATAGACTGTCATCGTATTTTATTTTGCTTTGGGTGCACTGTGGAGTGTTTAAGTGCATTTGGTAGTGGATGCTACCGGTTGCCATAGACTTGTGCTAGCATTAGCAACGTGTGTATGTCCAAAAGAAGGGACAGCATGGAATTAGCTGAAAATGGTTTCCATCAATCAACTACATCATGGGGTAAGTCGTAATTGAGACATTATGTCCAAAATTCCGAACTATCCCTTTAAGCTGCGCATAGCCTTTGAACAGAGTTAATAATATTGCGATGTTTAAAAAGAAAACAAATGAGGATGCCCTCATTTAAAGGTAAGGAAAGAGGGGAGGGAAGAGACAGGTTTTCTAGGTATCTTCATACCTGTCTGTTGGCCGTAGCAGGTCAGTGATGCCATGTTGTCGTGGGGGGACACATCGGGGTTCAGTTTCCAGTACTGGCAAGTAGGCTTTACCCTTATTAACAACCCCTACTCTCCATAGAATATCCAGGTCATGCTTCAAAGTATGAAATATGGTTAACATGAAATGGCATGCATAATAATGTATGGGAAGTATCAGTATGTATTAATACTAGACATTTGATGAGAAGGTTTGCAGAAACAATTTATGTGCATTCTCTGATCTCCTCTCCTTACTGGCATTTAGCAAGATGCTCGTATCAGAGCGACTTGCTTGCAATGAAAAGACAAGTCATGGATTGCAGTGCTGTAATTCCCCAGAGGGGGAGAGTGCAGTCCCAATAGACACAGCAAGTGCAGGAAGCACAGACTCCATGGACAACTTGCCATGTACCCTACTGAACATTAAACTTAAGTCATGCAAACAAAAACAAAACCACCCCAATGAGCATTAAGCTACATTAAATTAACAACAGCAAAGAACCACAGGCTGTGGAAACAGAAGATGTCGAAGTGATGCCTACTCATGTGTCATGGCTAAGCAAAAGTGTTAGAGAGGAGTCAGGGTGGAGGACCCGAGGTGCAGTTGGAAGAGGTGGGTTTTCAGTCTGGTGAACGTCTCCGCTGTTCTGGCTGTCGCGTGAAGCTCGCTCTAGCACAAACGAGTACTGCACATCTCCAGACCCTGCAGTCAGAACCTGAGGTTTGCCGAAACAAACAACTTGCAATTATGATAAAAAGGCAACGCGTTAACGAACGGTCTTGCATTTTGACAGGAAAAATTGCAGAGGGCATGTAAAGGCAGTAATGCGGGTATCTCTGTGCTTTGATTGAGACCCTGCCGGCTTTCTAAGTGCTTCATGCTACTTCTACATGGCATACAAGGCATTCCCTGTTCAATGCTGGACTGAAATACACAAATGAGAAGGGAGTAGATGTTCAAGCAGGATGAAAGCGCCATCACTTTTTTTGGCTCAATTATTTAGGCCAACTGAATTCAAGTGTTATTCTCCTATATTGCCTCAGTGCTCTCTCGCTGCTGAGCATTCACAAATACACGGGAGACCCCAGGCACCTACAATATTCTATTTCACCAAAATAGTCATAATAAAAAAGAGATTGCTCTCAATCTTGTTTTATTTTTAATTTTTTTCTGACTGTGATTTTTTTTCTTATTTATTTATGTATTTCCCAAAGAGGCAACTGGGCTGGAAGAAACTAGGTTCTCTGAATGGTATAGCAGCTGTATAAACAGCTCTGTGAGTTCACGATTAAATGGGAATGTGATTTGACATTTCCACTGGAATGTGATTTGACATTCCCATTGGGGTGTGATTTGACAGGTCAAGTTCACTCTTTCCCATATCTTTCAATGTGGCATATAAATCAAGAGCTCTGCATTATTTACTATGAGGGAAATAAAGATTAAAAAAAAATTTTTTGGGCCTGGGTTAAAGCTAAAAGAACAGAAATGAAAGCGGATGAGAAAAGGTTAAGAAATCAATGGGAGAATTGCTATGGGGCCCAGAAGAGACAGCTCTACAAACATTTGTCAGGTTTATTGCCGTTTGGCAGATTAGGCCGGCGTGCACTAGCGGGTGAAGAGGAGCCGCCTGACACACACAGATCCCTGTCTCAACAGCATCCATCACCAAGAGCTGTCCTTTAAATGCTAAATCAGGGAGATTGACATGAAACCTCATCTCTTCAATATGTCTCTCTGTCTCATTCTACCTCTCTCGGTCTCTCTCCTCTTTCAAGTGTGTTTTATATTTTATAATGACATATACAATACATAAAAAACAATAAAAATAAGTGACAAACAGATCGAAATAGAGGCAGGTTGACGAAGAAGATAGTATTGAGGTGAGCCAAAGAATTGTAGTTAGAAGTGATGTTCTGAGATGCTTCAGAGAACTGGACTCATTGGGTTTATTCCAATTGCTTATTTTCACTCGTTGCACCCTTTCCTCATGTCCTATCCTTGCCCCTTAGCTCCGCCCAACAGAGGACACGAGGAAAGGATGCAAGGATCAGATACGAGGATGGAGGAAACGAGGCAACATGCATTAGGCAAATGGAACGGCAAATGGAATCCACCCATTCTCTTCTCTTCTTCTCTTCTACCCCCTCAGAAACACCTACACACCGTACAGCTGCACTCAACCTTTCTCCCACACATCCATTATAGAAATGCAGGCTTGTGAAAACATGCATAAAATATAATATTAATATGGTGACAGGGAATAGTATAATTCAATGTGATGGTTAAAGTATCGATTACAGTGACAATAATAATCATTGCTTGCATGGATTTCAGATGCACCAGAAACCAAGCATGCCCCAAGGCCTTGTTAGCTGGTCATCCCTTCATTAAGAGAACAGCTGCCAGTTGCTAAGAGTACTGATTAAAGACTGATGGAGAGCTTATTGTAATGAATTGGATGACAGGTGTTTAAATGGTTAATGGGTCACAACAAATCTATGTGATGACATGCTTCTATTAGGGAACCATTTTCCTGGTCAAGGTCCATCTACTCAAGACTACACTAGTGCTGTGAATAGTGGGCCCCATATCCCCATTTTGCTACAGGTCCTGAAATGGTTGGACACTCTTATGTGGAAGTGCATTGTGGTGTGTGTGTGTGTGTGTGTGTGTGTGTGTGTGTGTGCGTGCGTGCGTGCGTGCGTGCGTGCGTGCGTGCGTGCGTGCGTGTGTGTTTTTGTGTTTGTGAGTGTGGTTGTGTGTGTGTGTGTGTGTGTGTGTCAGCCTGTTGAAGGAAGTAAAAATACATTTAAAAAAACCAGTAGTGCAGAATCACATATTGCCTGATAGTATATTATATTCAGTCATCTACAAAGCCTTAATATTTGCTGCCCATCAAATGACCCTTGAATGGTTGCCAGGGATAATCACTGCTATGTATCTAATGTTGTGCATTCATGCCAATCTGACTTCAGTGTTTAACACGTTAGATGTTGTGTTGTGCAGATGCCGGTATAAAACAAGAGGAGTAATTTCCCTGGACTGTGCACTACCATGGGGAATAACAGGCCAGGTAAATAATTAGAATAGAATAGAATAGAATAGAATAGAATAACTTTTATTTTCCCGTGAGGAAACATCAGTTGTAGTTGCCAGCAGTAAAAAGACATAGACAGCAGGGCAGACACAAAAACACGAACAAACATGTTAAATAAAGACATTCTATTGAATCAGATGTTTCACGTTATATTGAAGGTATGAGTAGAGTGGAATATATTATGATTATGATTAAAATTACTATTATTAATTAGTATTATGATCAAAATTATATATTACATTAATTAAATATTAATTATGATGAAAAATGGAGCATCAAAAGCAATAACAGTTCCTCATCTGCCTTTACTGTCTTGAGATGTCCAGTGTTATTAAGCAGTCCTAACAGCTGTAGGGACAAAGCTGTTTCGGGCACTTTTGGCTTTAAGGGGCAAGGACCTGAATCTTCGACCTGATGGAAGAGTCTCAAAGAGAGAGTTCAGGGGAAGTAATGGAAGGGCCATAATCCTCTTTCCTTTTTTAACTGTACGCTGCATCATACAGATGTTTCAGTGGTTTTAGTTGTTTCCCTATGGTTTTAGTAGCCTGTACTGTCACCATCTCCAGCTTCGGTTTCCTGAGTTCACTTAATCAGCCAAACCAAGCTGTTAGGATAAAGGTCAGCACTGCCTCAAGGAAGCAGGCGTAAACTTAAAAACTTAAAACATATTAAACTTAAACACCTCTAAACTTAACACGTAAAAGATGTGTGGTGTAAATTTCCTTCATGGATTTTAACACTGCAAACTAATTTAGAGTAAATGCATTATAAATACATTTACTCTTAAGCTAGACTGCCAAGTTTTGGTCATTTCTCTGTACACCAAACAATCAATCAATCAATCTTTTTTTTGCCACATCAACCACAACAGTTTTTAGGATGTACCTGGATGTACAGGCAAGATGGCGACATAGTGTTACTCTGTTTGTTACTCTGTGCCTGTCTGTCCACCTGGATCCATAACAAAAGGTAACACTCCAGTATAATTGTATGTTCAACCTCATCACATTTCATATGTGTGTTGAGGCTATGGGTTCTTAGCCTGCAAAATTGATTGTGCGTATACTGTGTGGTAAAATTGATTGTGCGTTTACTGTGCGATAAAATTGATAGTTGCAGGGAACATGCAATCCACTGCTGCTCAACTGCTCAAAGGATCTGTTCAGTTGATGTTCAATATCTCATTCTAAATTGCACTCTCAGTTATGCCTTAGCATTTACAGGATTTGCATGAATTTGCATGTAATTCTACGCGGTGTATGTTTCTTCAGTTTTGATAATGACTGAATTTAGACACCGCTATCAATCAAGTGGCGAATGAAGCAAAAGTTCAGGGAGGACATGCAGTGTTCCTTTGCAACTAGAGCTGGCATTTAGGTCCTATGTGTGATATAATTTATGTGCTTATCAGACATCAAAAACAAGGCCATTTTCTAATGAATATTTGAATCTATTCATGCAGGTATTTTCTGCAGCAATACAGATTGTGCTCCTGACTCAAAGGCATATCAGCAGTACTCTTTTGATTTGAACCTGCAACCTCCCACTTAGTTGTCTGTTTCCTTTAACACAATGCCAGTTGGCCAACCCGCAGTCATATTACTGTCATAGACCTGGCACTGTGCATGGTGCTGTAAATTAAACTGGGGTAGGGCTGAATTTAAGCTCTCAAAGGGAAGATGAAAGTATCATGAAAAGAGATGGGATTTGACAAGACAGATAAATATGGACTCAAAATATGTTTTTGTTTTTTATATTCTTGACTAAGAATTAGGTCTATATTTGCATTTTAAAGCTTGGCATTTGCTGTCACCAAACTAGCTTTGTCAGACATCTCTCACATCTAAAGATCCATTTTGAGATGTTTACCTAAAATTAGAAAATAGAATAACAAAAAATAACAGACTTAAATAAAATAAATGCAAAAGCAAACCTCTGCTGACACAGTAAATATTTGTTTTTCAAAGCCTTCACCATCAATCTGTGTTAGTATGAGAAATACAATAAGGTTATTTACTTTCTTACAATTACTTGAATTTAGTAGTCTGCTCGGGCCCTTAGTCTTGATGGCAAACAAAACAAAATGCATCCGCAGTCTATCCATGTTATCACATGGCCATTGTTCTGGTTGATTTCACAGTAACAGGACCACAGGAGTTCTTTCAATATTACTGTACTGTGCTTTTTACCCTCTGGTGCCATCATCAATAGACAAATGTAAGGTACAGTGAAAAGTTTTGGCCCAGTTTGGTCATCATCGGCTGCAATGAAAGCGTTTGCATGTGCAAGGGCACAATAGGAGGTGTTCCAAGAGATGTAACATTGTCAATGAATATGCATTTAAGTAAATATATGTATGTACCGTATAACCTGTAAGATATGAAACCATAGGGAATGAAGGTTGTTAAGAACAGCAATGTATTTTGCCGACAGCATTTTAAAGAATGTGAATGCATTAAATTGAATTGTTACTTTACTGTAACCTTATTTTTAAATAGGCTACTCTCATATTGTAGCCATAAACCTTAGTATAAATGAAAAAATAGTCAAACCAGCTCTAATGATATCTCATTAGGACTGTTTTTTTGTTTTGCTTTCTGAACTCGTATCTCATTTTCAGTGATCTGCTATTTTTAGTTTCATTTTGTAAATAATACCCAGGTGCGCATAAAAACATGAAACAGAGAAAAGATATTTCGATCTTCTTCAGGGAAACTGACCCACCCTCCTCCCTGAGAATTCCAGTTGCAGAAGACTTGTAACAGCCAAACACATTTCCTCTGCTCTGTTTTATCTTTTATGGATAATTATTAATTTGTGTTTTTATGTTGCCCTATATTTCATCTGATTTGCAATACTGTGTAACCCTGCTAGGAGGTTGCTACGAATCAACTGCACTGTTTTTGCAATAATGCAAAGTGATCACATATTTTTCTTCCATGCATATGTGCCTTTTAGATTTTTGAGACATTCTTTATATCAAGCACTGCATTTTCCTAAATTGTATTCTTCAGCAATAGTGCTGAGACGTACCGCTTTATCAAATTTTGACAGTATTTAGATTTTATATCATGGTAAGTGATCGGTTTCAGTTTAATGCTCAGTTTTTTGCATCAGGGCTTGATGTTCATAAGCAATAATTGCTTTGCTACTTATGGTTTTTTATGGGTTCAAATTGACTGGGATGGACCTGTTGGCTGTGGAGCATCACAAGAGCATCAAGAAAATGTCATTGAAGTGGAGAGTATGTATTTTGTCACTTTAATCATCTGGTAAACTCAAAAAGTTCTTTAGTCTATGAACTAATTTTAGCCCCTGTAAATTATAAGAAAAATAAGAAAAAATAAAATAAAATAGATCAGTACTGGGGCTACTCCTCCGACTCTATGCAAGCTTAGCTGTAGTCAGCAGCGTGAATAGAAGCAGTTGGTGACAATACATGTTTTGGATGAGAACCGTGGATGTCTAACATTCTCCCGAATCAGGAGTGGGGTTACTAGCATAAACATGTATGCATTGCAGATCATTAGCCACGACTGGCATGGGGAATTGGAGATGCTCAGCCCCACATATAAAATAGACCCAATACTTTAAGCCTATAACCAGTTCAAGTTGAGAATACAGAAACTAAATGGCTAATGTACACCATGTCTTGCTTTTGTAGTTCGCATGCTTGCTTGACAACCTCAGGAAGATTTGTTGAGGCACCATAAATGTTTGAGTACGAGTCTGTCTTCCTGGACAAGTAGACCACCCACGACAGAATTGCCAGCTTGCTGCTGCCTTCATGCATAGGTAATAATGAGAAAGAAAGTTTTAAAACTGTGCTGCAGGTGCGCTACAGTCTAGTCACAGAAATACCCAAATTGAGTTTGACACACCTTGATTCGCCACAACCAAGAGTTACCCGCTATTGTTTAACCGTTACAGCTAAGCTGAAAAATAGGGCCCTTCAGGTCAATGTATTCATCAATAATTATTTCTTTATAGTATGGTATAGATGTCAGTGTGGCATCCGCTTCAGACTCAAGAAGGGAGTGTAAGATTCGGAGAACCAAACGCGACCGATAAGGATTTCTAAAAGCGTATCTAGAAAGATACGCCACAAATGCGGAAGTAGCCGCACCAGGACGGAGATAACACAGGATCGGGAGCAAAACTTCCCTAGCACAAGGCAAAACAAAGCAAACCTCAAAAACTGAGGCGATCTCAATAAACAGTGAGAATAATTAACAAAAGAACCTCACGCACTAAATAATTAAGCATAATAAGAGGTCGTGAAACAAAGCAAAACTCGATAAAACGAATGAAGGAAAAGAACAGAAAATAAAACTTGTTATCCAGAGCTCTTGTGGCGAAAGAGCTGAACACAAAGATAACAAGTAACAAGAAAAAAGGATAAAGAGAAAGATTGGAAATAAAAGAGAAAACCAATCTAACACCTAATTCTCTAACCGGACTTATACGAACCAGAAATGCAGGGACCCGAATTTCCTATACCTTACCAACTTCGTTGTCAACATAGCAAAGACAATATCGAAGTGCCGAAAGGTGGATGTCCTGGGCTATATATATTAAGCAGGAAATCCAAAACAAGTGAAAGGGATAATTGCCGGGTGAGATTCAAACACCAGAACGGAGGGCGGAAAAAATCAGATAGAGCGTCCCAACGACGGCAAAAAGAAAACCGAACGCAGAAACAGCAGAGGTTTCTAATAACCATGACAAAGCTTTGATAAAAACCGACACTGAGTCACATTTATTTTCGCATTGGTGTGCTCTTGGAAACCGATTGAGTACACAAAACAATTCAAAATTTTTGGGAGACAAAGAAAAAGATATTAAAAAAGGTTATTTTAACAATACAGGACTTCCTCTGTCCGAATATGACATTTCCCCTTTGATGTTCGCCCCGCCGCTGAAAGCGGCTCAGAAGGCCCCCAAATGGAAATTCAGTCCGACTACAGCACAAAGACACAGCCAAGGGTGGGATACCACAGCACGAGGTGAAACCAAGATGCTGTCAGATCTCCATGGTTACCGCTAGTCCCCCCCTCTGTTTGTTGGGGTGCGTCCCAATATTCTTCACTCTCCACCTCCTTTCCTCCACTCCCCCACTACCACTCCTCTCCTACCTGGAAGTATGCAAAACTGCCTGAACGTTTTGAGTAGAAGTATTTGCATGTACAGTATACAATGTACCTGACATCGCGGTTTGCGTCGAGACATTAATTAATATGTAACCATTAATATGTAATTAAGATGTAATCAGCGACATTAGATTAAAACACAGAGATTAGTTTCCGGGGCACGGAGTAGAGGAGGTGGTAGTGGAGGAAGGGAGGGTGCATTTTTCGAGTATTGGCACGCACCCTTGGTTCCAGCCTTGAGTAGAAACAATAACATGAAAACAGTAACAGACCTATGGAATCGTTGTTACTTAAGAGAAGGCCGCCTCTTCTAATCTGTCTGTTCTTCGCTCTGTGATGCATTCTGTGACATTTCGTTAGAACCTGTCCTGAGACTACTGCTTGAGTCTATAAATACATTTTTTTTTAAAGAAAAAATGTTTGAGTCCAAAGAACAGAAGGTCGAGAGATCTGTGCATCTGTCACTCGCTGTGACATGCCACTGATCCCGGACACGCTGGAGAGACAAGCAGCCATAGGAGTTTGGAATCGGGAGCACCAAATGAAGGAGCAAGCATTGACCGCAGATTTTACAATGGTACTGATTAAAGATATGAGCGAGCCGTTGTGTGACTCTACAGAAGCAGGCTTCTGGATCAAAACCAGTCCCACTTGTACCCAGGAACAATAGACCGCTTTGAAACAGAGGTATCTTTGTGTCGGCATGTCCTTTGTTCCCACTCAGCTTGATCCACTGGTGCAGTGTAACAATGAGCAGACAGCAACGGATAATCACGATAAGCCATGTTGGGAAACCACGTACTGATAAAAAATCCTTTAAAAAAACATTCGGGGACAATTTCGGATATATGTATTGAAAATTACCTTTTTAAGAGCGAATGCAATTCATACAAATGTTTCCAGTCTTCCCCTGGACTGGACATAGACCGACATATTGTAACAAATGCTGGTTTCTGCATTTTGTGCAGAACTGTGTTATTGACTGTAGCAGTAATAGTAATGTCCAGCAAGGTGAATGGCTGTGGAGGGAAGTGCAGTATGTAGAGTACCGGGTATTCTGTACTCCAGTGCAACACCAGTAAGGGCCTATGAGATTGCGCAGCAATATCATCATAGTTTACTTATAGTTAATTTTCATTATGTTTTTCATGTGTCTTCTCAGCTTGAAAATCTGCTATAAGTGACAGGTGGCATATTTAATTGCACACGATAAGCGACTGGTCTCTCATTGTACTCTCGCCACTATTTTCTAGGTCATACATGGCCAATTATTTTAATGTTAGAGGTGTGTTTGTTGATCCTTTTTGTTCCCCTTTTATGCATCACAGTAATGGCATGGGTATCAGGAATAGGGCTTTCTGTCAGCATTTCTATCCGACCCAGCTACTGAAAAAAACCTCCCCGTGTTCGCTCCCTTGCATCATTAGACAATGGTGTCTGCATTTCTGTCCGGGTTAGGATCACGCTGAAACATTTGTGTGCGGAGCGAAGACAAGCGCACCGCGCGCTCACAAAGGCTAACCCTGCTCCCGGGCGCCGTGGAATGAGGTGACCTTGAATCGTAAGCTCGGGCTCCAAATCACAATGACAGGATTTCAGCAGGCAGTCTTTTTTTCCTCTCGCTTCATTCAAGACGAGAGAAAACGTTCAAAACCCTTCATTTATTTTGGCTGTCTGTTCCATCCAGTGCCCCCGCCACCACCCCTACCCCCCACCCCCAGTCTGAGCCTGCAATCAGACTAGAACCCAATTTGAGGCCTACGCAGCGGGGTTTGGGTCCATCCGGTCCCTCATATCTGCCTTTTCGCCACTGTTTAAATGATGATACTGAAAATGACAAAATGATACCATGGTGACAGCGACTGCCAAAAGATGGATGAAAGAAGACTCTGTTTGAAATGTTTATGGGGGGAGAAAAACTACTTTGGATGGAAAAGATGAAAACACTAGAGACTCGGGGCTATCGAGTTCACAGCGACAGCTCTTCTAAGTGCATAATTAGCTCAGCGTGCTACCATCAACCAAAGCCCAGGACAGATGGAACTGCATTGTAGTTTTGACAAAATGCCATTTTTGGGACTTTTTTTTTACCTTCCCTGTTGGGGGATTTAAGAAGAACCCCCCCCCCCCCCCCCCCCCTTGTGGTTTCATTTATTAATTGTTAACAAAATTGTTTGAAGTTCAAATTTAAATTGTGACCTTGGTGTTTCTGCAAAGCCTAATATTTGTGCAGAGAAAAAATAACAGACCTCTGACATAGAGTTGATCGACATTCAATCAACATCAAACAAAATCCTTTCATACTCACCAGCATGTAATCCTCGCCTTGCTATGTTAATTATGTTCTGATCTCATTTAATGGTGATCAGAGGTTGAAAGCTTTGTCGATGGCCCTTTTTTTTTTTTTTTTGCACAAATATGCACTGCCATTTTGTCAATGTGTGGGAGAAGGTTGGCTCTTCTATCAGGTTTTCTTTAGGTTTAAGACCGATTGATTCTGACTCACCCAGAAGTAGAGGTGCAGCACAGCAGTAGTCTTAATCTTATGCTTTTTACGTTAGTTTTAATCGTCATGTTCCCAAATTCCTTGATTCTCCTTACTGTACTCCTACCAAGTATAAGATCTAATTCTTAAACACCTCGGAACTCTATCCACAGATCCTATCTGTAGACCCCTGTTACCTGGAGCTGGACCATGAAACTAGATCTGTTTTCCTTAAAATTCTTGTTTAGTATTTATACAACTGGAGCTTGTGCTTTGTTGAGTATGTATTCCAATGTGTGCCTCTCTGTGATCCTCAGTCTGGTACAGAATCCTGACCGTGGCAGTACTGTCTGTGGTCAGCAGACCTTCAGAACGAAAAACAATTGACAATAGCAATTGCCCAGGGAAGGAGGAGTTTGTTGGCAAGGTTGCTGCTGTGTCATCATGGACAGCTAACTCCTGCAGGCAGTGGGGCTGTAGAGCAGAGTTAGAAAAAGCTGCAGCAGGCAATGCAAGCTTCGGGGAGGTGCCCCAGAAGAAAGGAAAATCCAAAATAAGATTGATTCCTTATCACATTTACTTCTCATAGACAAAAATAAGTTCCATTCAACAATCTTAGATTTAAATTTTTTTTTAAACTATTTTCTAATACTTCTCAAATTCTGCTCCTGAGAAATAACCCTATTGTCTCACTAAGAGAACAATATAAGCTCTTACAGGTTATTGATTGACTGTCACTTGATTGACTGATGCTTTTTATTTGTCTGAAATTATGAGATAACAGCAAGGTCCAAGGAGAAACCCACAATAAATCTATAAGCACAGCAACAAACAATGAGAATTGTGCATTTCTCCTGTTCTTCTCAAAGTGTCCATGATTTGTCTTAGATTGATGTTCTTGCCCTTCATTTCTCTGAAGGGGGGGGGGGGGCTTAGAGTTCAGTAAGCTCAAACTAAATAATTTTTTTTTTTTCCTCAAGAGATAAAGCAAAGCTTGTAAGCTGCATTTTTCCTCTGGGGAGTGCCCATCTGTGCTCCCCTGAACTGCTAAAGAACCTGGCGGTGCTCAAACAATTGAGGATAAAATAATTGTTAAAAGGTGCACTGGAAAGGCGGGTAAACACCAGTCCAGTTAGTCTTTCCAAAATGTGTTATGCAATCCTGTATTCCTTATGATGAGCTAAGCACAAGGTATAACTGTCTCCCATTCTAGGCTTATGGAGGCAAAGTTCAGCAGTGCGCTACACTGATTTTTATGTAGGGACTCTAAGATGTGAAACCTATGGGGCCACAGTGTAATCCATGACCTGACATATGATGTGTATTCCACAGGGCAGTGAATGTCCTGAGTACGAAACAAAAATACGCTTAAGTTTAGGAATAACAACAGAAGTATTTATAACCAAGGCAATTTCTTGCCTTGGAATTTCCATACCAACACACACACACAAACAGTATATACTGTATATGTATATAATGTATATATTTGTGTACTTAATAAAATGTAATTAATCAATGTGGATTGGATAGTGAGTCAAACTCCATTCCAAAGGCAGTTCCTTTCAGCATCGTACCACCATAACCAAATTCCTGGCTACGCCACTGTGTGTGTGTGTGTGTGTGTGTGTGTGTGTGTGTATTTGTCTGTGTGTGTGCGTGTGTGAATTACATTACATTATAGGCATTTAGCAGAATTAGGCAAGATGCAGAGATATTTTTTGATGCCGAAAATGGGGGGGACTATGTACAAAAGGTTCTATAATTTCTAAAGAGTTCATCCGATATGGATGAAAATATGGTCTGAAATCCCTTGCTATGTGTTCTCCAACCACATCAAACAATACAGGAGGACACTCAGTGGTATGCTATTATATTGGCAAAGGGAGGGTGCACAAAGGACTAAATACAGGGATAAATGTGACATACACCTTCTTCAAAATAAAAATTATTTTGCATTAAAGGTTTGTTTTTCCTCCGGTCAATGGTATCACATTTAAACTATATAACTTTCAAATTTTTCTGAGCATATAATACATTTGATTAACAATTAGGCCTAACTGAATTTAATCCTGAACATTTTACTCATATGAATTGAGGTTGCCAATAATTTTGGTGAGCACTGTATGCTAGTAGCCTAATAGCCTATTTGTGCACAATATGCTATAAACGTGCAGAATAAACAAATGATTAGCATATGCATTTTTATCAAGGTTTAGCTGACATACGCACATCCGTCATTATGACTCGGCTCCAATGTTACCGCTCAACAAAAAAAATCTTTACCGCTATTTGTCTCTGTCCACCAGCAAGGCCAACGCATGGTGCGCATTTTCTCAACACCGTTCAATATTGACAAATTTGTTCAACGTGTCTAACGGTGCGAGCTTTGGCTGACTGAGGGCTAAGATTTCTGAAGATGGTCTGCCCTCTAGTGGTGTCCGATTTACGACGCAGATGCTGAAGAAATGGCCACCTTGTATTTATAGAAAACAGTAGCTGGAAGACGTGAGCACACTCGTTATGACAGTGCTGTAGCTACAGTGCTACATAAACATTTTTAAGGGTTTGTTTTCATAATAAAACATGTTTTCTGGAGTGTTCCTCTCTTCACAGGTAATGGCAGGTGAAAGTAAGGATTCAAGCTGATTGATCGGTGAATTTGAATATTGTAGAATATTGTTGTACCTTTCATTTTGCAGCTGTGGATCAATTTGTGAATGCCTTTAATTTTTAATTTACCCTAGAAATCTTAGCTGAGAAAAGCTGTTTGGTCTCCTAGTGTACCAGTCACTCTAGAAAATGAATATAAATATTTTGTCAGGTCACCATGAACCATAGTTATTTGTGAACACCATCAGGTATAATGATTGTAGTTGCAGTTGGTACAACCAGCCATTTCGACAGTGTAGCTTTCAATTTTCGTCTTATGTAATAATACAGCTCGATATTGACAGACATGTTTTTGGGTAAAAAAAAGTGACATAGGAGAATTTCCGAACAGGTTATTTTTCCACCCAGTTTTTTAATGCTGTAGAGTGATCACAGTCACAGCATGACGATGTTTTAATCCTGATGAGGAGTTACTGTGATTCACATGCTCCAAGATCAGTGACAGATTTGCCGTCACATCCTTCCATGTTAGGAATTGCTGATATTGAACCAGACAGTGAGCAGTGGTGTGCTGACTTATTTCAGTTTCCAAATAACTGAACTGAGGCATGACAAGCCATTGTTCTCCTGACGAGTCAGCCATGTTGTTTCGCCTTTGTGTTTTCATTGCTTGATTTTTGCCAGGATTGACCTTCAGCTGCATCACCTTATTGGCTGTACTCAGTTTCTGCTCGTAATGATGAGGTGAGGTTATTTTTATTCAATTATCAGGGTCAATGAGAGCAACACAGTTGCAGACCATGATCAGTTAATCAAACTGAAACCAGAAACATACGTATCATCTATATAGTATGTTTAGGGTGCCGAGGTTAGCACTGTTAACAAGGAGGGCAAGGAGGAGGCCCTCAGTCCAGAAACATGTAGCTTACAGACTACACAGGTGTTGTAAATGATAATTTGTTCTCAATTGACCCTCCTGCATGGTTAAATAAAGGTCTATTATTACTATATCCAAAATACATTATTTTTATATTGTGATAATCTTCCAGTTAATTAGGCTAGTCTAATAAAAACATATTTTGATTTTGAACATTTATGAACATATTTTTGATTATTTAAGAACATGGCTAAACCCATGACAGTGTCCCCTCTTCAAATGTGCTGGTCAGAGTTGACGGCATACAGCAGGCTTGAATAGGATCTGTATATGCATATGATTTTCAGCAGTGTCCCAAACATATTAGAATGTAATTTTGTCCCTCGCCACTGTCATTTATGATGATGTAAGAACCCACAACAGCATCCCTTCTTTAAATGTGCTGGTCAAAGTTGAATATGGGGTTAAATGCGTAGGTTTCCCATGCACCTCAGAATCGTCCTGTGTTTACCCATTCCCTCATTCTGCTTGCTGGCAGTCAGTTACCAGAGCAGTCAGGAACATTGTGTGCATGGTCTGCTTGCCAACACTCTGTAGTGGTGGTTCCCATGGTGATTTCTCTAAATGAGTTAATGGGCTTGATGGAAAGAAAGAGGACATATTTATGTCCGCTCCCTTAAATGCATTCTCTCCCCTCACCAAGCTTCAGGCTTCTCTCTCTCTCCCTCTTTCTCTCACACACACACACACTCACACACACACACACACACACACACACACACACACACACACACACACACACACACCAAACATTACAACAAAAGAGGGATTGTTTCTTTGGAGTACCCCTCTGTCAATGTTCCTGTCAAGTGGTTCTGTCAGGTCTGAGAAAAATGTAGAAAAATAATATTAATAATAATAATCCAAAAACGTGATTTCACTGTCCAGATATAGCTATAACATGCAATGAGTAATTGTGTTCTATTGCATGTAGTATTGTATGGTATGGTATGGAACCCGTCTCCTTTACACAGCGACTAATACATGGTAGAATAATAATGTAATTGTGTGTGTGTGTGTGTGTGTGTGTGTGTTTGTGTAAACCTTGTGTTTTGAAGATGATGACCAAGCATTCAGTTTCAAGCTTACTTCAATAGCACTGCATCACTTTACTGCTATTCCACACTGTTAAAATTGTGTTAAAGTGAATCTTGAAGAACCAACGTTCTAATATGTTTTCAGATATGTTTTCTGATATATTTGAGATATACAGTATTTGTAATCTCTATCATGGCCTAAACCCACATTAAAACCTCTATATTTGTCTATTTTCCACGTGGATGCCATAAAAGTTGTCTGATTTTCAAGTGTCCCAAACATATTACACAGTGTCCCAAACATATTACAATGTCATTTTGTCACTCTCTACTGTCATTCCACTACCATTCTGGTAACATAATGATGAATTTGAATTACTAATTTATTCATTAACTAAAGAGACATCATACATTATATTGTAAGAAGAAGAAAGATCCTGATAAAAAAATTATAATTTTGCATGTTTTGCATGCAAACTAATAACCTACAGTCCATTTTTATCTCTGCAATAAAGTAAAATCAACAGCTAATAAACTGTCCTTTTTGCTGTTTTCAGTCAGAAAACTGTAAATAAACTTGCTAAATTAAAAAAACAAAACAAAATAAGATCAAAATATAGAGAAATAAATAGCATCCATCTTCCAGTACAAAACATGTATATTAATACACCTGTGTACAAATAAACAAACATAGCTTTGGAGGAATGACTCCTTTGTATTTACGGACTGTGACCAGTAGAGGGCAGACACTGACCATGCCACTGTACACGCAGGGCATGAATTGTGCAGTTCTGCTGCAGCAAGGTTTGACCGACTGTGTGTAGGTAATGACCTTGTCTCAGCCCGGTAACAACCTTGTCTCAGGCCGGGAAAATGGTGAAACGGGCCCAGTCATCAGTAATAGCCGAAGTGCAACCCTTTTCTCAGCACATCTGAGCCTGGCCTTCACTGATGGGAGGAAGTAACTGTTATGAAATCCTGATGTTTATTGTAGAGACAAAGAGTGCCAGAAATCTCCACACAGCGACCGGGAAATGGTGAAACAGTGGAAGAGTGTTTGGAAGAGTTTTTATTATCTCACAAGTGGGTGGTAGAAGAAAAAACTTTGCAAACATGCAGCTGTTATTACTCAAACCTTAATGTTTTTTTTTTGTTGACAAGACAGTGTGCTGTTTTAGCTGCCCGGAACCCCAGTGCAAGATACATCAGATACAGTCATTAAGGCAGGCCTGGGATATGCTTATTCTTTGTGAAATGTAAATATTACCTATTGAACTCAACTTATGGAAAAATAAGTCAGGAGAAACAACCCTTAAAGTGATGAATCCATCTGTAATCTACTGCATATCTGGCAGCAGAGTGATGGTTTGAGGCTCATTTGATACCTCAGACCTTTGATGACTTATAGCCATTTAGCCAACCATGTGTTCCATAGTATTTACATACAATTTTACAGCTTAATTTAGTCCCATCCCCCAATTCCCATAGAGATCCATTCAAAGGCAGAGAAGTTATAGTATCGCTTTTAGGAGTACCTGAAAATAAGATATCAAGAGTCTTTTGATGGTGTTGGTCACAGACATCAAGTCATGGCATGAAAAGGATATGCAACCAAATATAAAAAAATGTTTATTTGTCCAATTACTTTTGGTGCCCTAAAATGGGGGGGGGGGGGGGGGGGCTATGTGTAAAAATTGCTACAATTGCTACATGGTTCACCAGATATGGATGTCACTATTTATGTTATTAAGGTCTAAAGATTAATAATATAACAACTGCTATAGTGCCACCATGTGTTCAAATCCATGCTATGACATATGTAGACTTAAACACTGCCTTGTTTTGTGACTTTGAGAATCTATCTGCATGAAAATTATGGAAATATACAAACATGCATATTCATTGGCTTGTGTGCCAATATTATTTTTATGAAACATCCACATGCATGAGTTCATGGGTCAAGCAATTATGGAAGTGACTTTTTAGTGCCACAGTGACAGTTGAAGTCGGATGTTTACATACACTTAGGTTGAAGTCATTAAAACAAATTTTTAACCACTCCACAGATTTCATTACATTACATTCATTTAGCAGACGCTTTTATCCAAAGCAACGTACAGTAAGTGCATACAGAGACATCATCAAGATCACTACAGAACAGACAAAGCACATCCTTCCCATAATGTAGCAGCTATCCCTAGCAATGAACGTCGACTGTAGTTCACAGTAAGCTGTGGGCAAATCAGCAACACCACACTTCCATTCCAAATACTATTATAAACAATAATAAACAGACAGGAAAACACAGGGAACTAGTAAACAGGGAACTGATATTCCTAGGTGAGGATATCAGTCAAGGTGGAGTCTGAAGAGGTGTGTCTTCAGGCCTCGACGGAATGCAGGCAGGGTTGGAGTAGAACGTAGGAGAATGGGAAGTTCATTCCACCACTGAGGAGCTAATGTGGAAAAACTCCGCAGTCGGGACAAGCGAGAGCCTTTGACACGGAGGGGGGGGAAGTGCCAGTCGCCCTGCTGTAGAAGAGCGAAGTGGTCGGGCAGGAATATAGTTCTGGATTAAGTCCTGCAGGTAGGCGGGGCCTGTCCTATTGGCTGCAGTGTAGGCCAGGGTCAGAACTTTGAACCTGATCCTGGCTGCAACTGGCAGCCAGTGGAGAGACCTCAGCAGGGGGGTTACATGGGAAAATTTTGGGAGGTTGAACACAAGCCGGGCAGCTGCATTCTGGATCAGTTGAAGAGGCAGAATGGCGCAGGCCGGTAGGCTTGCGAGCAGGGAGTTGCAGTAGTCCAGGCGTGAGGTGACCATGGTCTGGACAAGAAGCTGGGTGGAGTAGGTGGTCAGGTACGGTCGAATCCTCCTGATGTTGTACAGGAGGAACCTGCAGGACCGAGCCGTCGCCCTGATGTGCTCTTTGAAGTCCAGCCGGTCGTCCAGGACCACCCCCAGTTTCCTTGCAGAGCGGGAGGCAGCCACCACGGTCCCATCAACGGTGATGGAGAGGTCATGTAGTGGGGAGGTCTTGTACGGCATGAAGAGGAGAAGAGGAGCTCTGTCTTGTCAAGGTTGAGCTTCAGGTGATGGGTAGCCATCCACTCAGAGATGTCAGTCAGACAAGCAGATATCCTCTCCTTAACCTGTGGGGTAGAGGGAGGGAAAGAGAGGAAGAGTTGAGTATCATCAGCATAGCTATGGTATGAGAAGCCATGTGAATGAATTACTGAGCCAAGAGACTTAGTATACATAGAGAACAGCAGAGGACCCAGTACAGATCCCTGCGGGACTCCTGTAGACAGGGGATGGGGAGCAGAGACGGAACCCTTCCAGGAGACTTGGTAGGATCTATCAGTGAGATACGATACAAACCAAGAGAGGGCAGTTCCAGAAATGCCCATCTCAGCGAGTGTGGAGATCAGGAGTTTGTGGTTGACCGTGTCGAATGCCGCAGACAGGTCAAGGAGAATCAGAACAGAGGAGAGAGAATGGCCGGTTCTGAAGCCAGACTGATGCGGGTCAAGCAGGTTGTTCTGGTGGAGAAAAACAGACAGTTAGTTAAGGACAGCACGTTCAATTGTTTTGGACAGGAAGGGCAAGAGAGATACAGGACGGTAGTTCCTGACATCAGCGGGATCTAAGCTAGGTTTTTTAAGGAGTGGGGTTACACGGGCAGTTTTAAAGGCAGCAGGAACATGGCCACAGATTAGGGAGGTGTTAATAATGGAGGACAGATATGGAAGGAGCTCAGCAGCTATAGACTGGAGGACTGCTGAAAGTATGGGGTCTAGTGGACAGGTGGTTGCGCGATGGCGCGTCACCAGCTCGAGCACATCTGAGTCCTCCAGAATCTTGAGGGACGACAGTGTAGCGATGGGTTCAGTATGGGGGATGTGGGGTGTCACCGGATGCGTGAAGGAGTTCTGGATTGCGACCACCTTCCCCTCAAAGTGGGTCAGGAAGTCATCTGCAGAGAGGGAGGAGGGTGAAGGGGGGGTGGAGGGGGGATGAGCAGGGAGGAGAAGGTGGAAAAGAGTTTACGTGGGTTAGATAGACATGTATCAATTTTAGACTGGAAAAATGAAGTTTTAGCTGATGTGGTTGCAGCTGTGAAGGCTGCCAGCAGGGTGTGGTAGGAGGCCAGGTCATCTGGGGATCTGGATTTCCTCCACTTTCTCTCAGCGGCTCGTAGCATGGTTCTGCTGGATCTGAGAGAATCCGTCAGCCACGGGGAGGGGGGTGATAGTCGGGCTGGTTTGGAGACAAGAGGACATAGTGAGTTGAGAGACTGAGAGAGGCATGAGTTAAACACAGAGGTGGCAACATCAATAGGCATTTTAGCAAAGGTAGCAGGAGAAGGAAGTGCAGAGAGAGCAGAAGTAGTGAGAGGAGTGTGAGAGGGTGTGGAGATTTCTCCTGAACATAACAGCGGGTGGGTTGTTAGCGGGGTTGAGGGAGAGTGGGCAGGAGAGAGAAAATGAGATAAAGAAATCCTCCGATACGTGGAGGGGGGGTCACCGTGAGTTCAGATGTGGCGCAACTCCTGGTGAGTACAAGGTCCAGTTGGTTACCACCCTTGTGGGTGGCAGGCGATGGGGACTGAGTGAGGGCAAAGGACTGGAGGAGTGAGGTGACACTGGATAGCTGGGCACTGTCTGGTTGGAGGTTGAAGTCTCCCAGTAGGATTATAGGGGTACCATCCTCAGGGAAGGAGCTCAGGAGAGTGTCCAGTTCATCCAGGAAAGCGCCGAGCGGACCTGGAGGGCGATAGAGAACAACAATGTTAAGTGCAGATGGGTGAGTTACAGTGACTGCATGAAACTCAAAGGAGGAGATATTCAGGCAGGGTACAGTGGGAATAGAGAATTTCCAGGATGTGGAAATGAGCAAACCAGTACCCCCGCCTCTGCCTGAGGCCCTGGGGTTGTGGGAGAAGGAGTAGCCAGCAGACAGAGCAGCTGGAGTGGCTGTGTTATCAGGAGTGATCCAGGTCTCAGTGAGAGCCAGGAAGTGGAGGGACTTCACCCTGGCATATGCAGTGATGAAGTCAGCTTTCTGGACGGCTGACCTGGCAGTTCCATAGTCCACCCACCACTGAGAGTTCCTTATGAGAGGACAGCGGTGGGCAGACCAGGTTAGCCAGACAGCATCTGCGGTGGTTGGGCCTCCTGGAGCGATGCATGGAGCACAGAGGAATGGGGGTTAGACACATGGTAGGGGGTGCTAAGACAGGTTAGGTGGGGAAAGATCATTACAAACAGTTCAAATTGACGATGAGGCTGCCGTCTTCAGCCTCTACTTTAACTTATAGACTACTTGCTAATTTCCCGATTGCACTCAGCTGCTTGTAGGGCTAGTTCACTCAGGTGAATCTATTTTCGAATCTATTTCATGTTAGCAAACTATAGTGTTGGCAAGTCAGTTAGGACTTATCTACTTTGTGCATGACACAAGTAATTTTTCCAACCATTGTTTACAGACAGATTATTTCACTTTGAATTCACTATATCACAATTCCAGTGGGTCAGATGTTTACACTGGAACCATCACTCATTTTCCTAGTGAACTCTATGGAAAAATAAGGAGAAGAAACCCTTCAAGTTATCCATCCATATCTACTGTATTTCTGGCAGCAGAGTGATGATAAAGCTTGTTTGATACGTCAGACCCTTGATGACTTACAGCCATTTAGCCAACCATGTGTTCCATACTGTTCCAGTGTAATTTACAGCTAAATCTAGTCCTACCCCCCAATTCCCATAGAGATCCATTCAAATACAGAGACATTATAGTATTGCTTGTAAGAGTACCAGAAAATAAGACATCAAGAGTCTTTTGATGTTGTTGGGTCACAGACGTCAGGAAGTCATGGCATGCAAAGCCAAAGGATATGCGACCAAATATTAAAAATTTAAAGGCGCAGTCAACTTAGTGTATGCAAACTTCTGACCCACTGGAATTGTGATATTTCATTAAAAGTGAAATAATCTGTCTGTAAACAATTGTTGGAAACATTACTTGTGTCATGCACAAAGTAGATGTCCTAACTGACTTGCCAACACTATTGTTTGCTAACATAAAATCTGTGGAGTGGTAAAACTGAGTTTTAATGACTTCAAGCTAAGTGTATGTAAACATCTGTGTTACGATCCTGATACGGGACGAACCCAAGTGCAACGACCAGGAGACAGATTACAGAAAGTGGAACTTTATTAAGCGTTGGGGTGGTCCCAAAGCTGTACACGGGAGCAAAACAGGTTAGTTAGTTAACACAGGATAGCGTCCAACTGAGGACTGCTCCAAGCCGGAGCTGGACTTGAAGAAACACGGAACTGTTCCAAGCCGGAACTGGACTTGAACGGAGGTGTCTAAAACACCGGAACTGGACTGGAACTGGACTGGAACTGGACTGGAAACTGGATCGGAACTGGACTGGAAACTGGACCGGAAGGTCCACTCAGGAAACGGGAACGGCACGGAACTTGTTCCAAGCCGGAACTGGACTTGAACGGAGGTGTATAAAACACCGGAACTGGACTGGAACTGGACTGGGAACTGGACTGGAAACTGGACCGGAAGGTCCACTCAGGAACACAGGGGACGGCACGGAACTTGTTCCAAGCCGGAACTGGACTTGAACGGAGGTGTCTAAAACACCGGAACTGGACTGGAACTGGACTGGAAGCTGGACCGGGAGGTCCACTCAGGAACACAGGGGACGGCACGGAACTTGTTCCAAGCCGGAACTGGACTTGAACGGAGGTGTCTAAAACACCGGAACTGGACTGGAACTGGACTGGAAACTGGACTGGAGCTGGACTGGAAACTGGATCGGAACTGGGCTGGAACAGGACTGGAAACTGGACCGGGTAGCTTGAGTAACCGGGCAGAAAGCAGAGGTTAAAGGCAGGGTGTTGTGACAGGACTGTAGCTGGTGAATGCACCGCCGAGTTGGAAGGTGCGGCGTAGCTCGGGCAATACTGGCGTAAGCCGGCTGGCATGCAGAGGTCCTGGTACCGCAACACGAGTACGGGAGGTACGTAACACGGGGAGGACAAACACAGCTGCGGGAAGACTGGAACTGCGGCGTCTGGAGGTTTTGAAGGGAAACAGGTAAATGCATGCAGCAGCGAAAGATTAGCAGAGATAGCTACCAGTCAGGAAACCAGGCGAACAGGTATGAACCAGCAGGCTCACAAACACTGGACCAGAAACGGGATACGAAACAAACACGGTAGGTTAGTCAACGAACTGGCGCTGAATAGCAGCCAGCCAGGGGTTTAAATGGTGCAGGAAGTGAAGGAGAAAACGAGAAACAGGTGTGATGTTAAATCAGGAGTGATTGCCGAAGCACAGCAGTGAGGAATGTGAGTAACGAGAGGGGCGAGTGATAGGCGGAAGCTAAAGTGGAAAATGAAACCAAAAGTACCCGAGGGAGACGCCCAGTCCACAGCCAGGAGGGAAACACGGACAAGGGATCCAACATGACACGGAAGGAAACAAGGAAAACATGGAAAACGGACAGGACGGGAACGGAACGTTACAGTACCCCCCCCCTCAATGTACGCCACCTGGCGTACCCGGAGGCCTGGTCTTGTCAGGGAACTGTTCGTGGAAGTCTTGGATTACTGAATGATCCAAGATCAGGCTCTTGTGGAGCCACGACCTCTCCTCAGGACCGTACCCCTCCCAGTCGACGAGGTATTGGAAACCCCGGCCCCTGCGGCGGATATCAATAACACGGTTCACCGTGTAGGCCGGGGCGTTGTCAACAACTCGGACGGGAGGAGGCGGGATGGTAGGGGTACTGAGGGGGCTGGAGGAGACAGGCTTAACCTGGGACACATGAAACACAGGGTAAACTTTGAGGGAGGCGGGGAGGGAAAGTTTAACAGACACCGGGTTAACTAGACAAATGATGGGGAAGGGACCAATAAAACGGGGCTGAAGCTTTCTGGATGAAGAGGGAAGGGAGATGTTTGCAGTGGAGAGCCAGACCTGCTGACCGGCCCTATACTGTGGGGCTGCGGTCCTGTGAAGGTCCGCCAGACGTTGGGAGCGGGAATTGGCGTGAAGGAGTGCGGTGCGTGTGAGTCTCCAAATGTTTTTACAACGAAGGACATGGGCCCTAACAGAGGGGACAGCTATCTCGGCCTCCTGGGTCGACAGAAGAGGGGGTTGATAGCCTAAAGCACACTCAAACGGGGATAGGCCAGTAGAGGCACTCTTAAGGGAGTTATGTGCGTACTCGACCCAGGGGAGAAAACGGCTCCAAGAGGCAGGATTGCGCACTGTAACGCACCGCAGGGCGGCCCCCAGGTCCTGGTTCGCCCTCTCTGCCTGACCATTAGACTGGGGATGAAAACCCGAGGAAAGACTAGGAGAGGCACCCAGGGCTGCACAGAACGCCCTCCAAACTCGGGAGGAGAACTGGGGCCCACGGTCTGACACGATGTCAGAGGGGATCCCGTGCAGCCTGACCACGTGTAGCACCAAGAGCTCAGCGGTTTCAAGGGCGGACGGGAGCTTGGGGAGGGGAACAAAGTGAACCGCCTTGGAGAACCGGTCCACTATTGTCAGAATGACGGTGTTACCTTCTGACAACGGCAGACCGGTTACGAAGTCCACACCAATGTGACTCCAAGGACGGCCAGGGACGGGGAGGGAAAGGAGAAGACCGGAGGGAGGCTGGTGGGAAGCCTTGCTCCTGGCGCACACCGAGCAGGCCAGGACGAAGGCACGGGTATCCCCTTTAAGGGTAGGCCACCAGAAACTCCTCCTGACGAGGGCGATAGTTCTGGCGACACCTGGGTGACATGCCAGGCACGAGGCGTGAACCCATTCGAGGACCTGGGAGCGGACGGAATCGGGGACAAAAAGACAGGAGTTAGGGTTATTGCGGGGGTCCGGTTGGGAAGTCTGGGCGGCCTTCACAATGCCCTCAATCTCCCAGGAGACCGCAGCCACCACACAGGAGGCCGGCAAAATGGGCTCCGGATCAGCAGGACTGGAGGGAGGGGAAAAAATGCGGGACAGGGCATCTGCTTTAATATTACGGGAACCAGGGCGGAAAGAAACAGAGAAATTAAAGCGTGCAAAAAATAACGACCATCTAGCCTGACGAGAATTGAGCCTCTTGGCAGATCTTAAATAAATGAGGTTTTGATGGTCGGTAAAAACAAGAAAAGGGGTACCTGCCCCCTCCAGCCAGTGGCGCCACTCCTCAAGAGCCAGTTTTATCGCCAGCAGTTCCCGATCCCCGACATCGTAGTTCCTCTCGGCGGAGGACAGCCTCCGGGAGAAGAATGCGCAGGGATGGAGCTTGCTATCAGAGGCGGACCGTTGAGACAGAATGGCCCCCACGCCGGTGTCGGAGGCATCCACCTCAACGACAAACTGCCGAGAAGTGTCAGGGTGAAGGAGGATAGGTGCTGAGGAAAACCGAGCCTTGAGTAGCTCGAAAGCTCGCTGGGCATCGGAATTCCAACAGTAAGGCAGGGCAACGGAAGTGAGTTTAGTCAGGGGAGCAGCAATGGAACTGTAATTGCGAATAAAGCGGCGGTAGAAATTTGCAAACCCCAGGAACTGTTGAAGGTGCTTGCGGGAGGTGGGTTGGGGCCATTCTGTCACCGCCTTGATTTTCACAGGGTCCGCCCGGATACTGCCCTCCTCGATAATGAAGCCGAGGAACGGGACCGTGGAAGCGTGGAAGGAACATTTCTCAGCCTTAACAAATAGCTGATTCTCCAACAGCCGCTGGAGAACCTCTCGAACGTGACGGACATGCTCCTGCGGGGATTGAGAAAAAATTAAAATATCATCGATATAAACAAAAACGCTCCTCCCTAGGAGGTCCCGCAGGACGTCGTTCACCATGCTCTGGAAGACTGCTGGGGCGTTAGTAAGGCCGAAAGGGACCACCAGGTATTCGTAGTGGCCCAACGGGGTATTAAAAGCAGTCTTCCACTCGTCCCCCTCACGGATACGCACCAAGTGATACGCATTCCGGAGGTCGAGCTTGGTGAACGTCACAGCTGGAGAGAGGGCTTCAAAGGCGGTGTTAATGAGGGGAAGAGGGTATTTGTTACGGATGGTGACCTGGTTGAGGCCCCGGTAGTCGATGCAGGGTCGCAGGGAGCCATCCTTCTTCCCAACGAAGAAGAACCCTGCACCGACTGGGGATGAAGAGGGACGGATAATACCCGAAGCGAGGGAGTCGTGGATGTATTCCTCCATGGCTAGTTTCTCCGGTCCAGACAGACTGTAGAGGCGTCCCGATGGCAGTTTAGCTCCAGCCAGTAGGTCAATGGCGCAGTCATACGGCCTGTGAGGAGGTAAGGACAGAGCACGTGATTTAGAAAATACTTGCGCGAGGTCGTGATACTCGCTGGGAACATTCGTTAAATCCGGTATAGGTTGCATGGAACAGGGTTTACTGGGCCCCGGAGGGGGTAGTGCAGAACGGAGACAGCTGGCTAGACAGTGGGCACTCCACGCCAGGATGCGACCGGCTTTCCAGTCAATATGGGGATTGTGGAGGCGAAGCCAGGTCTGACCTAAAACCAGAGCAGATTGTTGGGAGTTAATCAGTAATAGCTGAATGGACTCCCGATGATTGCCAGATAGAACTAATTGGATAGGAACGGTGGAGTGGGTAACTAACCCCAAACTCCTACCGTCCAGAGCTAGAGCTGAAATGGGTGAAGTGAGACGTTCCGTGGGAATGCCGGCCCTCCTGGCGAAGGTGATATCCATGAAGCTGGCGTCAGCTCCGGAGTCAATTAGGGCCGAAGAAGATAGGGTCTTGTCCCTCCAAAGGAGAGTAGCCTTGAACATGAGGCGGTCCTGGGCAGCATGGTTGGGGACGATGGGGCTCGTCAGTACGCCCAGTCTTACTGGCGAGCCCCTTCTTTTGGGCGAATGGGACAGGAGGCGATCTGATGGCCAGGCTTGCCGCAATAGAAACAGGATCTGGTGCGCTGACGGCGCTGACGCTCCTCGGGATTGACCGCAACTCTGCCCAGTTGCATGGGCTCTTCCTCGGACCCGCCCGTAGGCGCCCGAGATCCAGTGAAGGAGTGTGAATGAACATTAGAGACGACGGAGGGCGAATGACGCCCGGAACTTCCTCCCCGCTCCCGGGCCCGGATGCGGAGACGATTATCGATGGCTATAGCGAGGCTGACGAGGCTATTAAGGGAGTTGGATTCCTCCCGAGTGGCAAGCTGGTCCTTGAGTTCCTCGCTGAGAGCTTGGCGGAAAGCCCCCTGGAGGGAGGCGTCATTCCATCCTGACTCCGCGGCGAGGGTACGAAACTGAATGGCCATTTCTGCGACACTGCGGTTGCCTTGGCGAACTTGAAGCAGACGCTGGGTAGCGTCACGTCCACAGGTCGGGTGTTCAAACACACGTCGCATCTCTGCCGTAAAGGCTGCGAAGTTGCTGCATAACGGAGCCTGGCTGTCCCAGATGGATGTAGCCCACTCCAGGGCGCTCCCTCCCAGGCTGCTCATAATGAACGCGATCTTGCTGGAGTCAGAGGCGAAGGAGGAGGGCTGCATCCGAAACACTATGTCACATTTAAGTAGAAATTCACGACATCTCCCCAACCCCCCGCGATATAACTCGGGGTGTTGTACACGGGGCTCACGGCTGGAAGTGGGAGCCGGTGCCTCCGGATGGGGTTCGGGAGAGGAAGGAGTAGGGTTGGCTGGAATCCGTAGTAGCGGTTGGTGGAGCGAAAGTTGGGATACTTGCTCCGTGATGCCCCTAACTACTTCCAGCACATCATCCAGACGGCGACCCTGTTGGTCGCTGATCGCAGTTTGGCAGGAGAAGGCGTGGCGAATCTGTTCCAGATCGGCTGGGTCCATATTGTAGGCCAGTTCGTTCTGTTACGATCCTGATACGGGACGAACCCAAGTGCAACGACCAGGAGACAGATTACAGAAAGTGGAACTTTATTAAGCGTTGGGGTGGTCCCAAAGCTGTACACGGGAGCAAAACAGGTTAGTTAGTTAACACAGGATAGCGTCCAACTGAGGACTGCTCCAAGCCGGAGCTGGACTTGAAGAAACACGGAACTGTTCCAAGCCGGAACTGGACTTGAACGGAGGTGTCTAAAACACCGGAACTGGACTGGAACTGGACTGGAACTGGACTGGAAACTGGATCGGAACTGGACTGGAAACTGGACCGGAAGGTCCACTCAGGAAACGGGAACGGCACGGAACTTGTTCCAAGCCGGAACTGGACTTGAACGGAGGTGTATAAAACACCGGAACTGGACTGGAACTGGACTGGGAACTGGACTGGAAACTGGACCGGAAGGTCCACTCAGGAACACAGGGGACGGCACGGAACTTGTTCCAAGCCGGAACTGGACTTGAACGGAGGTGTCTAAAACACCGGAACTGGACTGGAACTGGACTGGAAGCTGGACCGGGAGGTCCACTCAGGAACACAGGGGACGGCACGGAACTTGTTCCAAGCCGGAACTGGACTTGAACGGAGGTGTCTAAAACACCGGAACTGGACTGGAACTGGACTGGAAACTGGACTGGAGCTGGACTGGAAACTGGATCGGAACTGGGCTGGAACAGGACTGGAAACTGGACCGGGTAGCTTGAGTAACCGGGCAGAAAGCAGAGGTTAAAGGCAGGGTGTTGTGACAGGACTGTAGCTGGTGAATGCACCGCCGAGTTGGAAGGTGCGGCGTAGCTCGGGCAATACTGGCGTAAGCCGGCTGGCATGCAGAGGTCCTGGTACCGCAACACGAGTACGGGAGGTACGTAACACGGGGAGGACAAACACAGCTGCGGGAAGACTGGAACTGCGGCGTCTGGAGGTTTTGAAGGGAAACAGGTAAATGCATGCAGCAGCGAAAGATTAGCAGAGATAGCTACCAGTCAGGAAACCAGGCGAACAGGTATGAACCAGCAGGCTCACAAACACTGGACCAGAAACGGGATACGAAACAAACACGGTAGGTTAGTCAACGAACTGGCGCTGAATAGCAGCCAGCCAGGGGTTTAAATGGTGCAGGAAGTGAAGGAGAAAACGAGAAACAGGTGTGATGTTAAATCAGGAGTGATTGCCGAAGCACAGCAGTGAGGAATGTGAGTAACGAGAGGGGCGAGTGATAGGCGGAAGCTAAAGTGGAAAATGAAACCAAAAGTACCCGAGGGAGACGCCCAGTCCACAGCCAGGAGGGAAACACGGACAAGGGATCCAACATGACACGGAAGGAAACAAGGAAAACATGGAAAACGGACAGGACGGGAACGGAACGTTACAATCTGACTTCAACTGTTTATACAATAGGCTAGTTTAATTGGCACATGGCAGCCCTTTTTCTTAACATATGATGACATCTTGAGACACTTTTAATGGCCAGTGCATTACACGTGTACCATGTAAATATACAGTTTTTGGCAATATTCCAAATGGTTACTACCTAATTTGTATATTTTGTGCACAAACAACAAAACTTGATTGACTTACACCATATTGTTTATGAAAACTAAACTTTAATACATTTTAAAGATAGATTATCCTTTAGGAACTCTATTCCAAACAGCAAAGACAAGTAAAGACGGTGAACTAGCCCCTACCTAACTGGAGTTCTCCATCTGGTTGGGAACTCCACAGGAGAACCACACAAAAATTCAGCCGTCGGTATTCTTTAGATCCACAGATCGTTCAGTACTTATATAGGCTATCTTGTTGGGTCCAAATTGAATTATGATAATGAAGTAACTTAACCATATTTGTGTTGCCTTGTAATTTCATTATGTGCATAAAGTACAATATCAATAACACAAGTAAATACTTACCCTTATGTGTATAAAGGCAATAAATCAGAGTAGAGGCAACGTTATTTGACGGTTGCAGATTTGCTGTACAGGGAATTCCCAGCAAGGAGGGAGGATCAGACTCTGAACTGCTTTCTGTAGGCCTATAGATGAAGACCAGAATAAAGTCAAACTGTGCGCAAATTAAACTAAAAGTAGCAGGTCACTGTCCCTGCAAAGGAGCTGCTCAGAAAGCAGATGTCCTTGGATCCGGGGAGATGCTGCTTCCAGCTGCATTCTCATGTGTGATTGCATGTTTATTTCCACTGTTTAGCTTGATGCTTTACAGCATTAAATACTCCATTCTGTTACATACTGTTGTTCTCACAGTTCACATTCTTGCATGCCATCGCAAAAGAGTTTGACGGATGATTAAAAGTCTGGGCCTGAATATTCTGAATAGTGAAACACAGAGTGCCTCCAGCACATGGTTACCTGCACTCATTACACCTAATTAATTAAAATTAATGCAGTTATAGATTTGTATGGAACAAAAACCAGGACTGTCTCTCTAGGACCAGGGTTGCCTACTCATGCTCGACATACAAGTGTCCGCTAAATAAATAGTGCAACAAAAGTGTATTTCACGTGGTAACCAAACATGTGAGCTAGAGATTAGGCAAAGTTAACATCATACAGTATAATTGGAATGAATGGTTAGTATTTTTCATAGAAACATTGAGGTGTTTAGACATTTGTAGAAAATAGACATTGAATCTACCTTTCACAAATCAAGCACATTCTCCCTGACAGGAAGTTTGTTCCATCATCAGGCCCTGAGGAGTGACTGCCGGGAGCTCGAAGAGATTGGACAGCTAGCCGGTGAGAGCATGCTGAATGGAGAGGCCTGGTTGGAGAGCATGCTGAATGGAGAGGCCTGGTTGGTGAGCATGCTGAATGGAGAGGCCTGGTTGGTGAGCATGCTGAATGGAGAGGCCTGGTTGGAGAGCATGCTGAATGGAGAGGCCTGGTTGGAGAGCATGCTGAATGGAGAGGCCTGGTTGGTGAGCATGCTGAATGGAGAGGCCTGGTAGAGTTCTCAACGGGCCTGAAAATTCAAACCCGAACCGAACCGACCCGAGTGAGTTGAAGCCCGAGCCCGGCTCGCCCGAGATCATCACATACAATACTGAGCCCGAGACCGACCAAGCCCGAAAAAAAAGAAAAACAAAAAAGGGGGGGGTTGTTGCCAGAAAAGGCTGCGCAATTTACGAAGGCGGCAGCTCAAATCACATAGTGCAACGGGGTGAGAGAGAACAAGAGAGAGAGAGAGAGCGAGGGAGGGAAGGAACGAGCAAGCAGGAACGCCACAAACTAGCTGTGTTTTTAGCCCACTGTTTTTAACAGATTTAGTAATTGAGAGCAGCAGAGTAAACCAATTTTGCCGAAAGCAAGCAATTAGATTTGTACTAATGTTTTAATGTTTGCCATGCTGTAATAGAATTTAGTAATGTTTTTTTGTTAGAACGGGATTCAACTTTTTTATTGTTGTGTAGTTCACATGTTCTTGCTTCATTCTTATTGCCCTATTATCATTTATCACACAGCAGACGATACTTCAACTTCAACTCGAACGCCTAGATTCGCCGTATAGTTACAGCAAACGGGAGATGTTGGATAAATAAAAGAAATAGCTACATTTTAACAAGTAGAGAAAGTCTTGACAATTGATTGACTCCAAAATTAGCAATCAGCACCACATGTAAAAATTCAAATTAGTCTACTGTAAATACACACACAGAGACATTCTTTTCTTTTTTTTGCGCAGCCCGAGCCCTACCCGACCCGACCAATTAGCATAAATTGTCGGCTCGAACCCAGCCCTACCCGACGGGCTTTTTCGGGCCCCGTCGGGCTTGGGCTGAAACTGAGAACTCTAAGGCCTGGTTGGAGAGCATGCTGAATGGAGAGGCCTGGTTGGAGAGCATGCTGAATGGAGAGGCCTGGTTGGAGGGCATGCTGAATGGAGAGGCCTGGTTGGTGAGCATGCTGAACAGAGAGGCCTGGTTGGAGAGCATGCTGAATGGGCAGGCCTGGTTGGAGAGCATGCTGAATGGAGAGGTCTGGTTGGAGGGCATGCTGAATGGAGAGGCCTGGTTGGTGAGCATGCTGAATGGAGAGGCCTGGTTGGAGGGCATGCTGAATGGAGAGGTCTGGTTGGTGAGCATGCTGAATGGAGAGGTCTGGTTGGAAGACATGCTGAATGGAGAGGCTTGGTTGGAGAGCATGCTGAATGGAGAGGCCTGGTTGGTGAGCATGCTGAATGGAGAGGTCTGGTTGGTGAGCATGCTGAATGGAGAGACCTGGTTGGAGAGCATGCTGAATGGAGAGGTCTGGTTGGAGAACATGCTGAATGGAGAGGTCTGGTTGGAAGACATGCTGAATGGAGAGGCTTGGTTGGAGAGCATGCTGAATGGAGAGGCCTGGTTGGTGAGCATGCTGAATGGAGAGGCCTGGTTGGAGGGCATGCTGAATGGAGAGGTCTGGTTGGTGAGCATGCTGAATGGAGAGGTCTGGTTGGAAGACATGCTGAATGGAGAGGCTTGGTTGGAGAGCATGCTGAATGGAGAGGCCTGGTTGGTGAGCATGCTGAATGGAGAGGTCTGGTTGGTGAGCATGCTGAATGGAGAGGCCTGGTTGGAGAGCATGCTGAATGGAGAGGTCTGGTTGGAGAACATGCTGAATGGAGAGGTCTGGTTGGAAGACATGCTGAATGGAGAGGCTTGGTTGGAGAGCATGCTGAATGGAGAGGCCTGGTTGGTGAGCATGCTGAATGGAGAGGTCTGGTTGGTGAGCATGCTGAATGGAGAGGCCTGGTTGGAGAGCATGCTGAATGGAGAGGCCTGGTTGGTGAGCATGCTGAATGGAGAGGCCTGGTTGGAGGGCATGCTGAATGGAGAGGTCTGGTTGGTGAGCATGCTGAATGGAGAGGTCTGGTTGGAAGACATGCTGAATGGAGAGGCTTGGTTGGAGAGCATGCTGAATGGAGAGGCCTGGTTGGTGAGCATGCTGAATGGAGAGGTCTGGTTGGTGAGCATGCTGAATGGAGAGGCCTGGTTGGAGAGCATGCTGAATGGAGAGGTCTGGTTGGAGAACATGCTGAATGGAGAGGTCTGGTTGGAAGACATGCTGAATGGAGAGGCTTGGTTGGAGAGCATGCTGAATGGAGAGGCCTGGTTGGTGAGCATGCTGAATGGAGAGGCCTGGTTGGAGAGCATACTGAATGGAGAGGCCTGGTTGGTGAGCATGCTGAATGGAGAGGCCTGGTTGGAAAGCATACTGAATGGAGAGGCCTGGTTGGTGAGCATGCTGAATGGAGAGGCCTGGTTGGTGAGCATGCTGAATGGAGAGGCCTGGTTGGAGAGCATACTGAATGGAGAGGCCTGGTTGGTGAGCATGCTGAATGGAGAGGCCTGGTTGGAAAGCATGCTGAATGGAGAGGCCTGGTTGGAGGGCATGCTGAATGGAGAGGCCTGGTTGGTGAGCATGCTGAATGGAGAGGCCTGGTTGGTGAGCATGCTGAATGGAGAGGTCTGGTTGGAAGACATGCTGAATGGAGAGGCTTGGTTGGAGAGCATGCTGAATGGAGAGGCCTGGTTGGAGAACATGCTGAATGGAGAGGCCTGGTTGGAGAACATGCTGAATGGAGAGGCCTGGTTGGAGAGCATGGCGTAATCATTGTAAGAAGATATGAAGGGGCAGTACCATTTGTAGCTTGGTATGCCAGAGTGAGTACCATCTTATAAAAAATCATCTTAGTTAAACAAGTACAAAATAGTTTAAGGTTAAAATTTGTCAAATTACCGGGACACAGGAAAGGGCCATTCCGTCAGAAATCAATCACTTTCTTACCTCACCATTTTAGATTTGAACAATTTTTTTTATACATCTTAACCTACAGTGAGCACCATAATTAATTGGACAGTGACACATTTTTTGCTATTTTGGTTCTGTACTCTAGCACTTTGAGTTTGAAAGGATACAATGGCAATGAGGTTGAATTGCAGACTGTCAGCTTTAATTTGAGGGTATTTTCATCCATATCGGATGAACCGTTTAGAAATTATATAACCTTTTGTACATAGCCCCCCCCCCCCCCCCCCATTTTCGGGAATCAAAAAATATTGGACAGTTTAACATAATATAGAAGTAATCATTTTTTATATTTGGTCACATACTGTATCCTTTGCATGCCATGACTTCCTGATGTCTGTGACCCAACAATATCAAAAGACTCTTGATATATTAAACCTTAATTTGCAAAAAATGTGGAAAGTCAGATTTTATTCATTTTTTAATATGTTATAGGGTAGTCACTTCTTTACATATCCTTAAGCTTTCATGTTGTGCCCGCTATTGGTTGAACAACAGATTTCTGAGTATATGGTGGGTAGGTCAGTCTAACACATGAATCCTTGATGTTGCCTATGATTTTCTTTTTCACCTCAAATATTTCTTCAGTTTTCCCATTTTTTTATCATCACATGGCTGAAAAACAGAAAATGAAAATGAAATTACATAAGAAGGAAGCCCAAGTCAGCAAAAATGTGTGTAGTGCAAAGCCATGTGAACATATTGTTTAAGCCCAAATGAGATGAGTAAAGCATCATCAAAATCAAAAGGTCTCCACACTACACACATTTTTTTTGACTTGGGCTTCACTTTTGTCTCTTGAATGGTTGGCCATTCTGGTTAATCAAACCAAATTCTAACACTCTCTCATATACAGTTGAAGTCGGAAGTTTACATAAACTTATGACTTCCGGATGTCTGTGACCCAACAACATCAAAAGACTCTTGATATCTTATTTTCTGATACTCTTACAAGCGATACTATAACGTCTCTGCATTTGAATGGATCTCTATGGGAATTGGAGGGTGGGACTAGATTTAGCTGTAAATTATGCTGGAACAGTATGGAAAACATGATTGTTAAAATGGCTGTAAGTCACCAAGGGTCTGAGGTATCAAACAAGCCTCAAACCATCACTCTGCTGCCAGATATGCAGTAGATATGGATGGATCATTTTAAGGGTGGTTTCTCCTGACAAATTTTCCTATTGAATTCTATGGAAAAATAAGTCAGGAGAAGAAACCCTTCAAGTTATCCATCCATATCTACTGTATTTCTGGCAGCAGAGTGATGATTTAATTCTTAAAGCCAAAGGATATGCGACCAAATATTAAACATTTATAGGCACAGTCAACTTAGTGTATGTCACCTTCTGACCCACTGGAATTGTGATATAGTGAATTAAAAGTGAAATAATCTGTCTGTAAACAATTGTTGGAAAAATTACTTGTGTCATGCACAAAGTAGATGTCCTAACTGACTTGACAACACTATAGTTTGCTAACATGAAATCTGTGGAGTGGTAAAAAATTAGTTTTAATGACTTCAACCTAAGTGTATGTAAACGTCTGACTTCAACTGTAGGTTAACATACAGATTTCTTCAAATCTAAAAGGGTGAGGTCAGACTTTCTGACAGAATGCCCAGAAAATAAATTAAAGAAGGATGTAAATTAGTTTTTTGTTGATCTGTTCGTGACTGTTGTAAAAATTCAACTCAAATATAGCAATGTCACATGTTCTGATTAAGTTGTATCTTGGAGTGTAAATTAAATCAAGTTCATTGGTCTAGGCCTACTATCCATTAGATCCTGACCTGAAGAACCTTGGCGAGTGTAGTGTGCCAGCAGTGAATTCCTTCAATGTTGATATTTCTCTTTCACCCAGAGAGCTGTTAATAGCCTATCAAAGTTAGGCCTATGTCATTAAATAAATTCAGATATAATTAACAGTAATTGCACCCCAGTTCAGCTATATACCGCCTTCATTTTACTAATCCGGATTATTTTTTTGCACATGCAGATTCGTCTGTAGGCGTAATGCCTAGATTCAAAGAGGGGAAAGGAATTTGCTCTCTGAAAGATACTGAATTAATGGGGTGTCAGTGAGCTCTAGTCAGGAAAGCTCTCCTAGATTAAAACGCTGAGGCACTCCCATTGTGAAGCAACACAATCAATCTAGACCATTTTTAAATCCCAGGAACATGCTAATGGTAGTTGGGTCTGTAATCTCCCCCCTTCTGCAAAAATAACAGAAATATGAGTGGAGGCAACAGCGGGGAGATATCAATGTAGGTTCCTGATAATTGAGTAGACCCTTTATCCAGGCAGAGCAGTAGCAAGGTTGTTTAATTGTGTTTAATTGTGTTTAATGATAGCTGCTGTGCTGTTGGACTTTGGCACCATCCCATATATAGAGTGATATAAAGTTCTCACACCCTTGTCTTTAGCCAATAGTCCTCCAAAGAGGCGCTGTTCCAGCAGTAGCCTCAGTGCTAATACAGATGCATTTTCTCTCGCCATCTGAGGCGGGCTTTGTTTTATGACAGAGGGGCATTGTGCGAATTTTAGCATGCCCGTGCCAGTCAGGGAGCGGTCACAGCCATTGTAATACACCGATTTAAAAAAAAACTTTTTAAATTCTTTTACGATTCTACTTGTCAGCGCTACTGTACGAAAGGACAGTTAAATCTTTCGACATTAAACCGAACTGGCTACCTTGCCCGGTTTCTTTATTTCTAGCTTTCTTACTCACTTGCATGCACAACAAAGCAATTTGAAAGTACTACAATCTTATTTTTCCTTGCGTATTCTGACAGGAATATGACAATATAACTGTTCTGATCAACTAGTAGTAAGTTAACATTCACCAAGTGATCAGTCATTGGTAGATCAATAGCAAATGACGTATTCCAACCAATCAAGGACTAATCATTTGCATGTCAGTAAAAGAATATAAAAGAAATAAGTAAAATAAGAATCAGTACATAAAAAATAGATCAATACATTTATATATTATATAATTTATATTTTCTATCATTCATTGACTTGTTTTGCAATGTATATTATTCATATCAATATATATTTAATATATATTTTTTATTTTAACAGGAAAACCTTCTGCTGGTTGTCATCATCTCGCGAATTAACAACACCTGTCCAGCTTGCGCCTTCCCAAGTAACACATATTCTGACTGTGACCGAGGACAGGCGCGAGCGTAGGTACCGGGTGCGCGCTCAGCTGAGGGACGCGACTGCGGCTTCGCGCAGAGAGGGAGTCAGAGCGAGAGGCGCAGGACAGAATTCAACGAGAATGCTACACCGCACTAAACGAAAAACAAAAAACACATAAAATGTGTGTTTTTTCATAACTTATAGAGCTAAGCAGAAGGAATACACTTCTCGAAGAGCGGGAGTTTATAACCACGACAAAATTGGTAAGATGCGAGATGTTATCTTAGTTGCTTGTCTAATAATAGCAGCTACCTTGTGCATCTGGTACTGCTGTCTCAGTCCGCGGTGTGTCCGAATATTAAGCACGCAGGTACACTTGGACATTCGAGATCAAACGGTACTGTGAAGTTGGAATTTGAGCAGATATCTTGTAGGATGTTTATAAAAGCCGTGGTGGTTACCGGGTGCAGCTAGACAGGGCTCTCCAGCCCTCTGCGCATCGCTGAATGATGCGGTGTCGTTTTTGCTGCTCTGCGCAAATTATAAGCAGGGCCAGTTTTTAGGGGAATACATTATGATGTGTCTTTGGCCTTGTACAGACAGTAGTTATATACGTTAACAAGCTTTATAATATAACCTCTAAGGTCTGCAAAATGACGAATGTGCATTTTCATTTACAATATGCCACGTTTTGAGGCCGGTAGCTGCAGGTTTTCATCAGGGGGAAATGGTGTGCAAGACCAGAAATTATAAAGCCGGTTCGGTGATTTGTGAAGTACTTGGATTGTTGTGTTCGGATGACAGATTAAATCATCCGGGTTGTTTATGTGTGACATTTCACCCAACGAAATGAGTGAACGCCTTTTCATGAGGTTAATGTCTCTCTAACTATTCCAGGTATGCTAGTGCGCAGATGGGATATTAGGATGTCTGCGATGTCATTGGTGTGTGTAAACGGCATATATAATAAATATATCCATATATTTCCATCCTTCCATCGTCCTCCAAGTTATATTGACAGCACAGGCTATACAGGATGTGGTGGTGGAGTAGGCCAATGCAGTAGCCTACAGCCAGGAGCATAACACTGCCACTTTGGAAACTGTTTTTCAGCGATCGCGTCAAAGACGCAT
>CM056380.1:73159166-73308535 GCA_029718625.1 Synaphobranchus kaupii | reverse complement strand
CTTTGCACAACATTGGATTATAACTATTGCTATGTGTTTTATTTTTATTATTTAAAAGGCCCTGAAAATACCACTCTAGAGACGGCGGCAAAGACAAAACCTAACAGACCGCAAGGCTTGAAGAGAAAAAGTGGTGAGATTTAAGTTTTCTCCTATTAAAATAAAATGTTTGATTTTTATTTTTAAATTTTGTAATTTGTTTTAGATTTTAATTTGAATTTGAATTAATTAGATTATTATTTTATTTTTATATTTTTAATTTACCTTACAGCTTTTGAAACAACGGGTGTGGTGAGAGCCGCCGATACGCCTAAAAGACGTGTGACACCAGGACCACGGCCAACAAAAGCAACCGCAGCAGCAGCCACCGGCCCCGCAGACAAACCAACAACCGCAGCAGCAGCCACCGGCCCCGCAGACAAACCAACAACCGCAGCAGCAGCCACCGGCCCCGCAGACAAACCAACAACACCAGCAGCAGCAACCGTCGCAGACAATCAAGCCGAGCTGACAACTCCTGCCAACGCCTCGGTTTGTCAAAACGACAACATAGAATTAAGAATATTGGACAATTTTAGGACACTTGTTGATAATTTTAGGAACCTTTCGGACAATTTTATGATCCTTTCGACTAAATTGCTATTAAAGTAAAATGGCTCCTAAAAGACCTTGTACGTGTCCATGTTCAGGGTCCCAGAGTAAAAGACCTGCCGCTGAAAATGCTGAAAACCAGGATGCTAACCAAAACGTTTTATCGCATGAAAATGTTAATCCACATCTCTTAGCTCTTGTTAATGATGTTAATCAGGCCTCTATTAACACGCATGAACCTAGTAATGAAAATGTAGAGTCTAGTAATGGAACTGTAGAGCATGATGTTTTTGCCGGTTTGTTAAGCGCTTTGGACTCTGTAAACCGCGAACTCGCTAGACACGTTGAATCAGATATGCCCCCAAACACCGCAGAAAATAACATGCCGGGTCTTACAGAGCTCGAGATACCCCAAAGCACTAACGATAGTGACTCACAAGGACTTCCAGAAGCTAACCAAAATGGTGGTGGTGGTGGTGGTGGTGATGTGATTAATGACACAAACCTTCAGGTTATACGTAGGCCAAATTTCAACAGTACAGAAATTCAGCTCCGTTTTAACTTTACATCTTTGTACAATGTTGATAACTACGCAGAGTTTTATGTACACATCTTAAACACTTTAGAAAATCTTCTGGCTAAAGTTCGGGAGCTGTCGAACCCCAGCGATGTCGTACAGTTAGAATTAAGGGGTGATTCTCTGTCGCAGGGTGTAACTGTACAGCTAAGCGGTGATGAAATAGATTTGGAGGTTTTTTTGAATATGGTTGAAGAGTTGGTTCAAAGCAATTTTGATATCCTGGTTGATGAAACTCTGATGCTTGTGGCTCACATTATTCAGAACCCTAATGGCGGTGGAGGAGACCGACGAAAATTATCATCATGTCTCAAGAGTGAAATCATTCGCAAAAAGCTAAAACATTTAATAGTTGTCTACAATGCCGATAATAATCTCTGTTTCGCAAAATGTTTAGCGCATCTTTTAAATCCAACATTCACTACGTGTGCCGCTGAAAGAGAGGCGGAACATTTACAACGTTCCGTAGGTTTGGGTGTTCAGGACAAGGTTCATTTTTCAGACATTCAAAGGTTTGAGAGGTTCTTAAACATCAAGATAGTTGTATGGACACACAGTTCAAATAACGGCGTCTTAAAAAAGTTTCAAACGAGCAACACACCACACTCTAAAACCTTTTTTTTGTACCTCGAGGGCGGACACTATTACGGTATCAAATCATTGACAGGTTTCTTAGGCAGTCAATATGTTTGTACATTTTGTTACACTCCATACACATCGAAACATAGCCACGCCTGTTTACATTATTGTAACGTCTGTTTTGGCGCAGAATGTTTTACACATCGTTCATCAACGATAAGGTGTAAGGATTGTAAGCGAATCTGTCGGTCTAGGTTTTGCTATAACGCACATAAAGTTTTGAAACTGCAGGAGTCTAGCGGTAAAATGCTCAGCTCTTGTGATACTCTAAAGTTCTGTGACAAATGTGCACAAACATATGTAGTAAGTAGCAAAACATCTAAACCACACAAATGTAGTCTAAAGCTCTGCAAAAACTGCAAGGCTGTATTGACCCCTGAAGTTGAGCATGTGTGTTACATACAAACTGTGAAAACTGAACACCCCAACCGGCGTTACGTTTTTTATGATTTTGAGTGTCGGCAGGACCATGGCGAACACATTGCAAATTTCATATGTTGCATAGATTTTAAAGGCAAGCGTTGGGGGTGATGGCTGTGTACAGGCTTTTTTTAAAAGGTATCGAACCCGAAAGTACAAGGGTTATACATTCATAGCCCATAATTCGAAGGGGTACGATGGGTACCTGCTGATGCAGTATTTGGTAAAGCATGGTGTGACACCAAACATCATAGCGCAAGGCAGCAAGCTCCTGTGCATTACAGATGAGGCTTTCAAGCAGAGGTATGTTGATTCACTCTGTTTCCTAACTATGAAGCTAAGTGCCATGCCTGGCTCTCTAGGTTTTGAAAATGCAAAAAAAGGGTATTTTCCCCATTTCTGGAATAAAATTGAGAACCAGAATTACATCGGTCCGTACCCACCACCCTTGTACTATGGTTTTGACACAATGATGGCCAAGGAGAGGGAGGACTTTATGTCCTGGTATAATAATGTGTCTGGGGGTGTGTTTGACTTTCGAAAAGAAATAGCCGAGTACTGTCAGAATGACGTTGTTATTTTGCGGGAAGCTTGTTTGCGGTTTAGGGCCGAGGTGCTTGGGAGCACAGGTTTAGACCCGTTCCAGAGCATTACAATAGCCTCGGTGTGCATGAAACAATACTGTACAAACTTTTTGCCCAAAAACACCATAGCAGTCACATCGCCTGATAATTACGCGCAGCAGCAGAAATCGTTTTCCACAGCCGCCATTCAATGGTTAGAATATGTGAGTCATCGGGAAAAGATTTTCATTCAACATGCCTTGAACCGGGGGGAGGTTAAGATGGGTAACTATTATCTAGACGGTTATTCAGATGTAGCCGGCGTTCGGACAGCTTTCGAATTTGCGGGGTGTTTTTTTCATGCTTGCCCTCAATGTTTTAATTTAAGTACAATTAACCCTCTCACAAAAACAGATTTTGGTTCAATATATCACAAATTTCAAGAGAAAATTGACACTCTGCATAGCGTATACAACCTGAATGTTGTAGTTATGTGGGAGCACGAATGGGTAAGACTTAAACGTGAGAGCCCCGAGGTTCAGGAGTTCCTGCGCCATCATGACTACCCGGAACGTCTGGAACCTCGGGCTGCTCTGTTTGGCGGTCGAACTAATGCGTTGCAACTTTACTACAAGGCTCAAGAAGGTGAACAAATACACTATTTTGATTTCACCAGTCTATACCCGTTCGTGAACAAAACTAAAGTTTACCCAACAAATCACCCCACCATCATCTTCCGTGACTTTGAACCGATCGAAAACTATTTCGGTCTGATCAAAGCCAGGGTATATCCACCAAGAAAACTTACAATACCTGTGTTACCGTACAGAGTCTCTGGTAAATTAATGTTTCCACTTTGCCGATCCTGCGCAGAATCTGAGCATCAAGGTGCGTGTGAACATTCTGATGAGTTGCGTTCTCTCACAGGCGTATGGTGTACCGTTGAAATGCTTAAGGCTATTGAAAAAGGTTACATCGTCGACAAAATCTTTGAAATTTGGCATTTCCAAGATAGGTCCGATTCTCTTTTCAGTGACTATATTAAGACGCATTTAAAGGGCAAACAAGAAGCGTCAGGATACCCCTCTTGGGTTTCTGATGATTCTGACAAGGCGGCCTATGTGCAGAGTTATTGGCAGAAGGAGGGTGTACGTTTAGACCCAAGCAATATTTCTGTAAACAAAGCCAAGAGACAAATTTCCAAACTGTTTTTAAATAGTCTTTGGGGCAAATTTGGTCAGAGAAGCAACATGCCAAACACAACCTTGATCCGTGATCCTGAAGAGTTTCTGCAATTCATGTTTTCAGATGAGTATGATGTCTCACACTTTTCATTTCTTACAGAAGACGTAGCTCTGGTACAGTGGAAACTTGCTAAGGGCTTCCCAAAGGTCCCCAGATACAGCAATGTGTTCATCGTGGCCTTCACCACAGCTTATGCCCGGCTCGAGCTTTATAATGTCATGGATAAAATGCCTGACAGGGTTCTGTACCACGACACAGATTCTGTAATCTTTGTGTGCCGACCGGGTGACTGGATGCCGTCTCTAGGTGATTTTTTGGGAGACTTGACTAGTGAGCTAGACCCCTTTGACCACATTGTTGAATTTGTATCAGGAGGGCCCAAGACGTACGGTTATAAAACACGGTTTGGTAAAACGTGCATGAAAGTGAAAGGTATAACCCTGCATCATACTAACACACAGGTTGTCAATCTTTCAACCCTCACAGAATTGGTACAGCACTATGTACAGAATCCAGAGGTCCCAGCTCGCGAAATTACAACCAACACAAATCAAATTGTGAGGAATAAGAGAGGGTTCTCTCTCAGCAATCGTTTAGTTTCTAAAAGATTTAGAGTAGTTTACAACAAAAGGGTCCTGCTCCCTGATTTCAAAACCTTGCCATATGGATTCTAGACAAGTGATTGGGGTTGAAGGTTTTGACAGCCGCCTTCAACATCCCTTTTCATGCATAATCTCAGGTCCATCAAACAGCGGTAAAAGCGTTTTTGTGAAAACACTGCTCGAAAATGCACAACATGTATTGTCAACAGTACCGCAGAACATTGTATGGTTTTATTCGTGTTGGCAACCCATGTACGATGAAGTGCTTTGTAAAATAAAGAATGTACATTTTGTAGAAGGTCTTCCTGAATCCTTGACCGATGAAGTTTTGCTACCTTTGCACAAAACCAACATGGTAATTGTTGATGACCTTATGCAGGCTGCCAGTCAGAGCTCTGAAATTGAGAGAGCTTTCACCAAATATACACACCATAGAAACCTAAGCATCATATATCTTGTTCAGAATCTTTTCTTCCAGGGTCGAAACAGCCGCACAATTAATCTTAATGCAAACTATATTGTTCTGTTCAAAAATCCAAGAGATAAAATGCAAGTTAATGTTTTGGCACGACAAATGTACCCCAGACATTCAAAGTTTTTCCTTGAATGTTTTGATGATGCTACCAGAAAACCTTACGGTTATCTATTGGTTGATTTAAAAGCCCAGACGCCTGAGGAATACCGCATCAGAACTGGTTTGTACGCTCCAGAGTGGCCGGTAGTTTATGTGCTAAAGAAAAAGTAATATGTCTGCACGTATTAAACGGAACTGGTCTTTTCTAAAAGCCCTATTTGAAGGTAATGCCCGGCAAAGACGTAACATATTACAGTCTGCTTCTGGTGAACTTATAAACACAATTTGTGAACTAGCTCTTTTACGTGGGCAATATACCCCTAACTGATACACAACTGAAAAAAATAAGAAAACAAAAGGTCGGAATTAAACTGTTGGTTAACAAAAGATCATCTATTCGAAAGAGGCGAAAGATTATTTCTCAAAAGGGTGGATTTCTTCTGCCGTTGCTGAGTGTTGCAATACCGTTTCTCACCAGTTTGATAGCGGGTCGCAGCGGGGCTTAAAATCATGGACCACGCCCAAAAAATGTATCTAGTACCTCAAAGTCAGCTGGACAAATTAAAGAATCTTACTTTTACACCGGAACCAATCCGACAAACTGTTGAAAATGATTTGGATCAAACCATACGTAACATCTTATCAAGGACTGATGTTGGTCCTCATGAGAAGGTAAAACTGTACACGATTGCTCTACAACGTTTCATTGCATTGGTTAAACAAGGGGAAGCCGAAATGCAACATTTGACCCTATCGTTGCCTGTTGAGGTTGGCGATAATGTCAGAACGGACACCGCCCGAGTTGACGATTTTGTACAAAGCGTACCACCTAGAAGCCGGAAAAATGCCACCTACGTATTGGATAAAATTTCTAAATCAGGAAATGTCGCAACGTGGAACGATAAAGGGGAGTTTGTGTTTAATGGTACGGTTGTCAGTGGTTCGCATATGTTGGATCTAATAAAGAACATAACGGCCCCTCACAAGATTTCTGACGATAGAAGGCCCCGGGGTTGGGAGGAATTCATAGAGGCTATGGCTATGCTTAATATGCCTATTTCTGTCATACCTAATCAAAATGTGCGCGGCAAGATAAATCAACACAAAAAGAAAATACCAATTACCGCCGCAACCTTTACTCCTATGACACCAGAACCAGGCCCTAAGGCTGTTTTTTCATCTCCCGCTTTAGACCATTCAGCGTGGCTAGATTTCTGAAGCTGTTGAGTGTGTGTGTGTGTGTGTGTGTGTGTGTGTGTGTTTTGTTTTAAATGATCAAAATGTCGAAATGTAAAGTTTAAAATGTTTTTATTTTATAATAAAAGACAAAACAATATTCAAACAATACATGTCTGTGTTTTTTTTTCAACAGTGACAGGCCTTAAACATTTCACCACAGCATGCAGTCTGTACACAGTTTAACATGTTTTTAACACACTTGTCCAAGTATATTTTATCAACATATCTTGAAACCATCGCATCATTATTTTTCAAATTATCAGAGTATAGGGTTATAATTTCATTAAACGGAACCCCTTTGGCCCTGTTGTGCAGATAAAAGACGCAATGCTGTCCACACTTTGTGCTGTGTAGGTCTTGCACTTGTGCCTTGTTGTAAACAATCCTTTTACAGTTCTTTTGTAAAAAAGTAATAATGTTATCTGGAAAATAAATGTAGTCAGGAGGGTTTCCATAGGAGTCGAAAAATTCACCAGTTTTATCCGCACACAAATATAGCGCTAACCAGTGTTCTCCAGGTTTGTTTCGAGGGTGTGTATTCACAATGTACAATGCTGGTAAATTATTAAATTTATTATTCGGTAGCTCATCACAGGCCACAACCCCACAAAAGTTCTTTTCTGTGTAAGGATTGTTACTCAAAATAGCCGTTAGTTCACTGGTATTCATGATTAATAATAATCATACAACACGTTCCTCCTCTGGTTCACTTCAATGATGTTGTCGAAGCATGCGTAAACAATTAAATTAACTGTTCTGGGTAGCGGGTTTCTGAATCTCATCTCCAGACGTATATTACCCGTCTTGATCAGGGATAGATGCTGGCTGCAACCTTCATCGGGTGTCAGGTTGAAAGCATAAAGGGTGTAACCGTTCAGGTATTCTTGACGGTTAATGCACAAAGGCGTGTCTTTGAGATGTCGACCTGTGGCCAGCGTTAGGCTGTAAAATTCGCGAACCGCAGAACCGTTACCATAATTTGGGAGATATGGTTTACTCGGTATTGGAAGGCCGTTCATACTGAGGGATACATATTCTGCATTGTAATGCTGGAAATTGAAAGGGTTCTTGTTGTAAACACCTGTAAAAGCGTCGTTATCTACCAAACCTATAATGATAGATTTCGGTAATTGACCCAAAAACAAATTTTCTTGATTGCAAACTCTAAGACCAGCGGCTAAACTGAAAGTTTTAAGACTAACACGGTCAATCGGATATTTAACATTTGATGTCAGTAGAGCCTGGGCATGTCCGAGCTTAACGGGTGGAGAGACCCCAATTTTTTTTACAAATAGTGTGGCCGAGACCATTTTAAGGCGGTATTGTTGCTGAGGTGCATCCTCGCTCATTAGACAGAACTCATCCTTACAACGGACCATCTTAATTTTTATATCGACTCCGTTTATAAGTAGTCTCTCCTGAAAAAACATGTCTGCATGTATGGGTCCGAGCAACTCAAAAGTGTTACTCGCTGCTGTATATAGAGTTCTATCTTTCAAACCCTTGTTTTCACCCGCAGGGTCTGTTTCGTCCATATGTCCGCTGGTGTCCTTATAGAATAATCCGGACGTAAATTGATTAGACATTGTGTCTTCAGAATAATTAAGTAGACATTCCATAATTGCTCTGTAGGGGTACGTGTTGCTAGACTGGCTTACCAGCCGGTCTCCCAATGAAATATCCACCTGTGAAAAAATGGTCGCTATGGGATAATTAATAAGCCCAACCTTGGCATCGGCCGGAATATTGGTGCCATCGGCCCGGGTTATCTGACAACGTAGGTATAAAAGAGTATTGTTTAAGTCAAGGTAATCTTCGCCATTACCGGCTATATAGAACTCTAGAGGTCCAGTATCCGAAATGGCAGACAGGGGTGGTACTTCTACGTAGATGCTCTTATCAATGCTTGTTTGTGTGTAAGGAACAGCAAAAAGGTCCAGTTCCGACTTCATACATTCCTCTGACATGTTGTGTATAAAGGCCATTTTAAAAAAATGTATCTACTTTTTCTCTTAACCTTCTTGGTCTGTTTTTTAGCCTTCCTCTTACGCTTCTTTGCGACTGTGACCCTAATGTATGCCGGCCGTCTCTTTTTAGCCTTGGCACGACTTGTGACCCGCCCCCCTGGAGGTCTTTTCTGTGAGCTACGGGTCATAACCAAGAGCCCCGAGCCTTCTTGTTCACCGTTATTCAAACGACTCGTCACAACTTTATGGACTACATCCTTGGCTATGTTTTTAGCTGCTGATGTTAAATGTGGTCTGGCTATGTTGAAGCCTTTCTTTAGTAGGGGCAATGCCATTCGGAATAAACCTCTAAAAAGTCCTCCAAGACCGCTACCATACATAACGCTCGCACCCTTATACCCCGGCAGACCATTACCGGCTTGTGCTGTATAATAGTCTATGTACCTATGAGGGTCAACGTATAGGTTTGAACTTGCCATTTTTATTCGTGATATCGATGCTTCACCGGCCTGAAATGCAATTTTATGAGGGCTTTACCGTAAGTGAAGCGTATGTTCTCGTTCTGATCCGATTTCAGCTCAATTGTTATGTTATCAATGTGCTTCTTGCACACGTGAACGTAGTGTGGCTTTTCATACGTGATTGTGATGACATCGTTGCTAGACCCGGTTATATGTACACATCGTAGCAAGGGCACAAAACTATTTCCGACTCTCTGGTAGTCAATAATGTCTGTGTAAACATACATTGTGTAAAACCCTGCACGAATATCTGCCGGATGTGGTGCCACAGAACTTGCTACCGTTAAGGGTACATCCGGGTCCAAACCCAACATCCTTGCAAGTTTACCACTAGCCTTCAACGCCATATTTTCGTTTGCACTACTAATATAAATTCGGTTTTTCATTGTTGAATGGGTCACCTCAATATCCAATTTCTTTATTTTTAACGCCTTATTCATCTCATCAACCAAGGATTTCAGATTCTTGTAATATCCCCAGCTTATTAAAACAACGTAGCTGAGTTCCTTTTTCTTACCATCACTTACGATAAAAACATTTTCATGAGCTGATAGCATATTCCATGTACACGGGTATTGAATTTCTGCTAAAGCAACTTCCCACTGTCCACGAAATTCGAGGGGTCTGGCGAACTTTGTCGTGTAACACGATATTTTGTTTCCAGGATAGATATCTAGACTGGCATTACTGGGGAGAGTGACATAAAAACCTGCTTCCTCCATGGCGAGCTAATGGTTTCTACTCTTTTAGATATCAAACACGCTATCTTTAGGTATCCAGCTGTTGTATTTTTCAGGCCATCCGACCCACTTCACTAAAACGAGCTTCTGTTTCTTATACTTCTTTTCGGCAATTATTTTTTCGACCTTAAAGATTTTGTCTTTTCCAACTATAACCTTCTGTAATTCCTCAGCATAAAATGTTCCGTCAATGCTCGCCCCATCATAATCCTTCAATCTATATACAGGAGGGTTTCTGTGGACCCTTTCAACGACTGTAAAATATTCGTCTGTATATGTTTGCTCATAACCTTTTGCGAACTTTCCACGTACTTTGGAAACTCTGACGGTATCCCCCTCCTCAAACTTAAACTTTAGCTTTTTAGATTTTTTTGTAAAGAGACCATACATGTTTTTAAAAACTTTAAAAGAATTATTTTCGTTTACTTCAATTGGCTTCATTTTAATCGTATTGTGATAGCTGTTGTTGTAAGCCAGGACCAAATCCTGGACAGAATCTACATAGCGTCTGGTGTTGTACTTTGTGAAGTATCTCCACATTCTGGTTTTTAACGTTCTATTGAAGCGTTCGACCACAGATGCTTTCACATCATCGTTGTCTGTGGCAAAGTGTAATATTTTGTTGCGTTTCATCAGACTCTGAAACCTTTTATTGAAAAATTCTTTACCTTTATCGGTTTGTATTTTTTTAGGTATACGTCCATTTGCGAGAATTTCTTGAAGGGCTTTCACCACTTCGATACCTGTCTTGTTTTTAAGAACACATACCCAGGCGTATTTTGACAATATATCTATACAAGTTAGCATAAACTTCATATTATCATTATGCTCAGATAAACTTGACATGTCTACTAAATCAAGCTGCCATTGTGAATCAATGTTTCTCACAATAACCCTGTTTCTTTTGAAATTGACTCTGATGGGTTTGTGTAAAGTGTATGCATCTTCCCCCGATAACCAGTCCGTAACTTTTTTGTTTGATATGTTACTCCCTGCTTCAAGTAATACCTTTCGTAAGCGCTCTTTGCCGCCGTAAGAACCTGGATTTTCTGGAGCATAATAAACATCTTTCATGCGTTTCTCACCCGCCATCCTTACAGTTATCACAATAATGACACAATATATAAAAACCAAAGTATTTATTTATGTATTTTTTAAAAAGTTACAGGTTACATGACAGAAATTATACATATTAACGTTTAAACATTTCTTGAAAATGTTTTCAAATGTTATCGTTCATCCGGTTTCGCACGCCTTCAGAATGGTCACACCACAGGTGTTCCTGCATTGCCTCGTCAATCTCCCAAAAGTCTGTGATGACAACCGCAATAGCCTTCTCACTGACTGCGTCTAGTGTTGTACGGGAGATTTCCAACAGTTTATACCCAATGTTTGGCTCCTCCCGAAGTTCTGAAACAATGGTGTCAACAGACCCCAAGATTCTCACAGGCTCTGGAACCCCTCCGAGCACTTTCAAGGCCTTGATCAGCAGAGGCTGCAGCCACGGCTTTTTCACATTTGTCACAAAGTCTGTAAAATTACTTTTATAATAATACGCATCCGCTTCAAAGAGGCAGCTGTGTCTCAGTTGACTGGGGTGATCAACTTCACAGCCTTGGCATTCGCTTCTCCTTTTTTTTTCTATTGCTCCATTCAGAAGACAGGCGATTATCGCTTTAAGCATCTTAACCATCGGAGTTGTAAGACACCCATCAATTTCATCGTCTATACACTCCTGGTTTGTTTTTTGGCTGGACTGTTGTGCAAAGTGTGTCAACTCGCAGCCTTCATCGGCCATATTTTTTGGCTCTGATAAAAATAGGGATTCAGTTTTGTCGGCATCGATCCAAGGCTCTGTAGCCGGCTTGTCATTGTTCGCGGGATACTCAGACTCCCAAGATTCTGAGCAATCGGCCCGCTTTAGGGATTTATACATTTTGTAAACGCCCTGAGACATGCTTGACAAGAGTTTTGTTATATAAATACTGAGTTTGTCGAGTGGCTTTTAAACACCTCTGAAACTTATAGCCACGCCTTAAAACGTTAAGCGTTGTGTTCTGTGGGTGGGGTCTTCCTTTTTGGGGTTTGATTTGAATTTAACATATTTTAACGATTAATAATAATAATAATAATAATGAAACAAAACGTAAAATAGCCTGTAAAAGAAAAGGCTTTTTTATTTTAAAGTTCACAAATCAATCATAAAGACCTTATGTATACATTTATATTGTACACAAACAATCTAAAAATTTCAAAAACATTATATATTTTTTGCTTACATGTTTCGACATGTTATTTTACACAAAACTTGTAGAGTCTTCGTCATCAGAGGCAAATAAAAAAGACATTATGTATACATTTATATTGAACACACACAATCTAAAAATTTCAAAAACATTATTATATATATATATATTTTTTTTTTTTGCTTACATGTTTTGACATCAACTTTTACACAAACATAATTAACTTTCAAACTGTTTTTACACAAAACATGTAGAGTCTTCGTCAATTGGCGTTGTTGGTGGGGCTGGTGGTATATTTTCCTTATCTTCATCACCAGATTCTTCATAATCAGATTCTTCATCATCAGATTCTTCAGCCACGTCGTCGAATCGCGACAATAAGTTCGTTTTCACATCAGGAAAAATTCTACAAAGTCTATACGCCTCAAACACCTCATCGGCTCGCTCAATAGCCTTGTCCAACATTTGCCGGTTGTCCAAATTAAATACAATTAGCTTATCCTCAATGTCACTTGCTTCATATGTCTCGGCAATGAACAGTTTTTTATACTCTTTGAGCGCTGACACACAGATCATGCTTCGATTCTCCTCCCAGCAGCTCAGAAACCTACAAATATTCTGTACATCGTCCACAACATATTTGTAACATTGCTTGAATTTAAGCCAGTCCTTGCACACAAATAATATAGACTCTGATTTTTCGCTGTACAATTCCCCCTCACACAGGTTGAAAAGGGTCATTGTCGGTTCCTCTCCGGACGTATCTATCTGGTACCCACATCGTCGATTTGAAAATTCTGCAGGCCAATCTTCGTACAACGAACATCCTTGAAGCCTTGATACACTTGTATAAGGCTTTTTTGGTGTTTTTAAAACCGTGTTGTTTGTCAAAGCCTCTGGAGATTTCGTTGTTGTTGATTTTTCTACGGTAGACATGCTTCTTTTGCTGGTTGTCAGGCGTTTGTGTCAACTTCTGTTTTTTGCGGCAGGAAAAAATGTTTGTTTGAGTTGTCAGGGAAAAGCCGACACATTTATAGGCCCCCTACGACCATAAAACTGTCAAAACCAAAACAGCTACCATGTGTGTCGGACAGTCCTGCTCTGTGTCTCTGAGTATCTGTGTCTTTGAATTGCCTCTGGGGTTGTAAGGAGACTCCTGGTCTTGTTCCATTTTCAGCTGAAAGAGTTACGCGTAGTTTACACCAACTCTCTCTAACCGTTGAGCTAGAACATGTGTGTTCGACAGATACTGGAGCCGCGTTGTATAACATCTGTTCCTCGTCAACCAAAAGGTTTTACATTCGTCATCAGAAACCCAACTCGCCACAACACAAAGTCTTCCACCATCTGTTGCTAAACTACGGGGCTGATCACGACTCATTTAATATATAACGCCTCAACCCTGATTAAATTGAATAGCCACATCTTTTTAGTAACCGTTCGATACTAAACAATAGATGACCATCTAGCAAATTGTTTATATTTTAAACATGTTGGCTCTAAGTATTAGACAACTGTAAGCAAAAATCCTGAAAAGTTTTATATTAAATACTAATACAGACTTTTATTTTTGGAAAACGCTTCTTGGAGTTCTTTTCAATGGCTTCGGGGCATTTTGCGGCCTGTTGAAATATTTCCAGTCTATGCATTTCTTTCATTCATTTTAAACTTATTTTTTTTGAATAACCCGCCAGGAATACAGCTGTTCCTCGTCAATCAAAAGGTCTTACATTCGTCATCAGAAACCCCCCAACTCGCCACAACACAAAGTCTTCCACCATCTGTTGCTAAACTACGGGGCTGATCACGACTCTGTGCAAAACGCTTTCAATTGTGTAGTCTCACAGTTCCTCGAGCGCCTGCCGCTTGATCCTCAGCGCAGTGTCAATTGTGGAATCTCTAGCTGTAGAGCTAGACCATGTGTTCGGCGCTTACTGGAGCCCGCACGTAGTTCAACGCTGTGTGAACTGTGTGTTAAACGGACTGCTGGGGATTTGTTCATTTTCAGCTGAAAGAGTTACGCGTAGTTTACACCAACTCTCTCTAGCAAGTCTGGTAAAAAGATCTATCCGGACTCCGCACGGACTTTGTACTCGGGTTACCCTGACTTAATTTTTTGAGTTTTTTCCCTTTTGATGCAGAGCTTTCAACATTTTGCACCCTTCGGCTCTCTACCGACCTGGATGTGCTAGTTTGTTCATTTAGCCTACCGCGGTCTGTCACGTTTAAAAAAGTCTGCAATTAACCGTCTTGAATTATTTTATTCTTTTATTCTTTTAAAACGCTTCTGCTAACACAAACTATTGCCACTAACCTATACATTTGTTTTTATTTTTATATATATATATATATATATATATATATATATATACAAAGTTACTTTTTCACGATGTTGTTCTAATAAAATTAAAATTCCTCACCCAAAGAACGACCATAAAAACCAACGCTTACAACAAACAACCCCCCAATAAAATGACATCGTTACAATGCCAATAAATAAAACCTTGAAACAAAATCCCCCACAATAAACCTAACCCTCCGAATAATAATAACTTATAAATTAAAAAAAATAAAAAATAATTAAAAAATAAAAAATAATTAAAAAATAAAAATTAAAAATTAAAATATGCAAATGTGACCCCCATTTGACCGCTTGACCTTTGACCTATTAACCATCAATCAAATTCAATCAAAAAGTGACATAAGCCGAATTCCATATACTACTGACGTCTTCTCTCAAATTCAATTGTCAAAAGTTTGAGAAGTTCTAAAATTGGCAAGAAAATCCTATTCAAAATATCACCTTTTTCAGTCGATTTACATTGGATTACATAGAAAGTTTGAAGTGGGATTATTTGAAAATGCTACAGTAATATTTCACCCAACTCGGGTCAGATATAGAGGAGGACGTCTTCTCTCATCGGCAAGTGTCAAACGTTTGAGAAGTTCTAAAATTGGCAAGAAAATCCTATTCAAATTATCACCTTTTTCAGTCGATTTACATTGGATTACATAGAATGTTTGAAGTGGGATTATTTCAAAATGCTAGAGTAATATTTCACCCTCCTCGGGTCAGATATAGTGGAGGACCTCTTCTCTCATAGTCAATTGTGAAATGTTTGAGACGTTCTAAAATTGGCAAGAAAATCCTATTCAAAATGTCACCTTTTTCAGTCGATTTACATTGGATTACATAGAAAGTTTGAAGTGGGATTATTTCAAAATGCTACAGTAATATTTCACCCACCTCGAGTCAGATATAATGGAGGACCTCTTCTCTCATACTCAATTATATATAATGGAGGACCTCTTCTCTCATACCCCCCCACACCTTAACCCAATCAGGGCATGGATCCCCTCCCTGTCAAGGTATTTTATGAGTGTACTGCAGAAAAATAATTTAGTCAGTTGGGAGTTTGTTTGGTGAAGAAGTCATTCTTTTTGGTTCCTCGTGCGTTTCCTTTTGTTCCTGTTCAGCTGGAGGGTAAATAATATTGGCAATTTTTGGCTTATCTCTCTCTTTTCTGGTATATTCAAATTAATGTCTGGTTTAATGTCTTCCTTTTGTGAATTATAAGTAGTCAGCCTACATTCCTTCGTGAATGTATGATTCCCAGTCATTATTCTAATTGAATGTTTTCATATAATAAAATTACTTAATCTCAAGACCTGATTTAGACTTTGTTTTGGCTTGTTGGTTGATCCACCAGGTTACTGTTCGACTTACCTATCAAAGAATTCGGCAATTTAATTGATGATTGTAATTCTTAATAATAATTATTAAATCACCATTGCATGCTTCTACTTAAATGCCCTACTTTCATGATACGTATAATATCACTGTAGCGTGAACTTACATTTTCCATAAATTTCACCCGAAAGCCAAATATCCCTTATTTTTTGTGAGTAGTGTATATTAATTATATATATGTAATCGAATGCAATGAGGTGCAGGCAGATGCTGCGCTTCACTTCACTTTTCTATTAGGTCATCTAATTGTTTTCATAAGCGTCTTAACGATTACTTCTTTCAACTTGTTGGAAGTTCAACATAACCGCTGCATTAGTAATAAATAACTGTACTCACGTGTACTTCTTGACACACAAAATGGAGAATGCGAGGGCAGTGAATAGGCTTGTGTTTTTTGCTCGAACATGGACAGCAGTTGCGTAGGCTAATTGCACTGAATTGTCCGCCGGTGGGTTTCTCTGCACTCAGACTTGGGATGTAGACGACACGGAGCTATGTCAACTGATTGTTTTCATTAATTAATTAATGAATTAATTAGCAACTCCAGTTGCAGAATTTATTTATTTTTTCCTCTCAATTGGATAATTAGTATTAAAAAATGAGCAACAGCTAGGAGCATTAACTTCCCATTGCCATAGTGTCCAAATGAGCTGGATTATAGATAGCAAGTATAATTAGGTACACTAATGATATGTACCAAGTCTGGTCCAAATTGGTCAAGAAACATCCGCCGTTTCCCTCCAGTCCACCTCCCTTTCATTTCTCTCGTTTTCCCATTCCTCATGTTTCATGTCGTGTTTTTCAGTTCACCCTGGCTGTCTAGTTACGTGTTGCAGACTGGGGCTGTGTCCGAATCAGAGCCCTTTTCCCTGTCCGCTGTCCCCTGTCCACTCAGACCCCTGTCTACTATGTGCCCTGTCCCCTCACATTGCAAGCAGTGTGTGAAAGAAATCCTGCAAAACTCCAAACTAGTGAGGAAGTAGTTTGTAATATTGTTTTAAAAAAAATTTTTTTATTGAGAATATCAATCAGTTAACATATGCTAATTGTTACAAAGTGTAGATTATGAATGAAAATAGAATTATCAAAAATAAAAAAGAGTATTTCGTAATATGACCCACTCGTGTACCATAGATATGCATATACGCTCTACGTCTTTTACGTATTTACTTCCGAGTTACTTACTGAAATTGTCGGGTGAGTGCACAGTTCTGCAGATGAGTGTGCTCCTGAATTCCCTCAACAAAACCCTGGAAATAAGGGGTTCATCCTGGTATTTTAAGTGCCCCCATTTGTGAGAAAAAGTAGCCCACTCAAAAGCTTTTTGACGAAGTGGACTCAAATATGCGTACTCAAAAGGGTGTAGGGCTCTGATTTGGACACAGCCCAGGTGTGGTTCCCCGTTTTTGTTCTTGGTTTTCTCCCCTCAGTCTCCAGCCAATCACTCTCCCTGATTGCATACATTCCGCATGCCCCTCAGTCATTCAATCAGCATTCTCACCTGCTCTACTTAAGTTCCCCATTTTCATTCACTCACCGCTAGTTTGTTTTCTCAGCTCCGTCTTGAGATTCTCCCGCCCAGTTTGTTTTTCTCTGTTTGCCTGCCCAACCTGTTTGTTTTCTGTTCCTCGCTCCAGCCCGTCCTGTCTGCCTCCCGTTTTGTCCGCTCCAGCCCTGATTCCTCTCCTGCCCCGCTTTAGTTCGCCAACCCCGTTTACAGTCCTTCACCTTAACTGTTCCCTGTTCATTTGTTTGTCTATATACTCCTTGCGGTGTTTATTCGAGTTTGCCTGAGTCTTGCATTTGGGTCCAATCCAGTGGTCTAACTGTAACAGAATGAACTGGCCAGCTATGGACCCAGCAGCTCCACCACGCCCTCGCCTGCCACAGGGATCCATCATCAGCCGACATGGACAGCTCTTCCAAGACGTCATGGAGACCCTGAACTCAATCTCGGACTAAGTGGGTCAGATGGGATCGCAGGTGTCGCGGCTCTCCACCAATCTGCCGCTCCCAAGGCTCTCCACTAGCCAGCCTGTCCCAGATCCCGAGGTGCAGACTCGCTGCTCCCCCGATCCCTCCAGCCAGAGAGCCCCGCATTCCCCATCCTGAGCGCTATCTCGGCGAACTGGGGAAATGTCAGGGTTTTAAATGCAGTGTGATCTTGTCTTCCAGATGCAACTAGGTTCCTACCATTCTGACCAAAGCAAGATTGCCTTTGTCATGGCCTGTCTGGGGGGCAGTTTGCGGGACTGGGCTACTGCAATATGGGACAGCCAACTACCTGCCAGCATCTACTTACTGACTACGCTGAGATGAGGAAAGTGTTCGACCACCCGGTCTGCGGTCGTGATGCCGCCCAGCGCCTGCTCCACCTCCGCCAGGGGTCCCGCTGTGCCGCGGAGTACGCTGTCGAGTGCCGCCGAGCCTGGCTGGAATGATGCTGCCCTAGAAGGGGTGTTCCGGAACGGAGTTAAAGAGGGGCTCAAAGATGAATTGGCGATCCGAGACGATACCAATACCCTGGGCGGCTTGATATCCCTCGCCATTTCACTCACAACCGGAAGCGGTCCCGGATGAGGGAGAAGACGGTCCGCAACGGCGCCCCTACTCAGTCACGCTTGCCCTATTCGCCCAAAAGGGGCGGCTCACCAGTAAAACTGGGTGTACTGGTGAGCCCTATCTCTGCCTCTGCTACTGCCCAGTCCCGATTCCTCCTCGACACCATTGTAGGATATCTAATATTTCCCCCCTTCTCTCTATCTCTGTCTCTCTCTCTCATTCTCAACCCCCCATCAAAGATAAGCCAGTCTTTGTCATAAATGACCCCTCTCCTCTCCCCTCCCCCACACCTTAACCCAATCAGGACAGGGATGGTCTTCCTGTGGAGGTATTTTATGAGTGTACCGCAGAAAAAGAAGTTAGTCAATTGTGGAGTTTGTTTGGAGAAGTCATTCTTTTTGGTTCCTCGTGCGTTTCCTTTTGTTCCTGTTCAGCTGGAGGGTAAATGATTTGGCAATTTTTGGCTTATCTCTCTCTTTACTGGTATTTCCTAATTAATGTCTGGTTTAATGTCTTCCATTTTGTAAATTATAAGTAGTCAGCCTACATTCCTTAGTGAATGTATGATTTCAACTCATTATTCCAATTGAATGATTTTCATTTAATAAAATTATTTAATCTCAAGACCTGATTTAGACTTTGTTTTGGCTTGTTGGTTGATCCACCAGGTTACTGTTCGACTTACCTATTAACGAATTTGGCGATTTAATTGATGATTGTAATTCTTAATAATAACTATTAAATTAAATCACGTAAAGCTTATTTTGAATGTAGGTTAAGTGAGGGGTTCTAGCACGCAATATCGCTTGTGTTCAGTATTCAGAGTGCTGAACGTTTTAACAAGGGCATTGACTGTTGGAACCGCTGGATTCAGAAAATACACATTTTACCTAGTCCTCACTTACCCGACATAATTGGAGGTTCCACCGAGATAGGTTGTACTATAGCATACTAAATTTTGCTATTGAGTAAACTGCGGTAAACTCTGAGACAAGTTCAAATCTTTTTCTAATCGACTGGTCTTAGATTTATTGATTTTATTTATTTATTTATTTAAATTTTTTAATATTATTATGGCATACCAGACAAAGAGAGAGATGCATCATTTACCCTCCACTGCTAACCTACCAGCATTCCCTGGCCAGTCAAGGCTGGATCAGCAGTGGTATCTCATGTTATCAGAACGGCAATATTTGATAGCCCAGTGCCCAAAATTTGCAGAACAGCGCAAGGCAATGGACCAGCTGAAGGAGGAGGCCCTTTACAACCTGCGGACTGAGTATTTGGACTATCTGATTTCTCCAGATAGTGATGAAACCAAGCGCAAGATTGTCCAAGGGATAAGGTCGTACCTAGAGAAAAGACAACATTTTCTCTACCTCTGGCGGTCTAAGCAGGCATGGGAGGAGGTAAACCAGATGTGGAAACTGGCTTGGGAAAAGCACCACTCTAAGTCAGGAGTTACTGCCACACCAGTTTCTTCTGTGGCAGTCCAGCATGCGCTGGAAGGAGCAGTGCATGGCGCCATTCCAGCCATAACCCAGGCACCACCCCCCACCGAGGACAATACAGCACTCTCCATTGATTCATCCCCACCCCCTTCAGGCTTGGACAATTCTGTGGATTTTGTCACCTCCACAGACAATGTAGCCGCCCCCCTGGTGAGCCCCCCTTCCCTGGAGGAATTTGGGGGAAACAGCTCTGTGTCTTGTATCACACCAGCCACCACAGAGGATGTGACCCCACAGGACGTGGAATCCGCTGCTGCAGTCCTCTCAGCTGAGCCAGGTGAGGAGACCGTCGAACCCCTGGAGGCAGAACCTGCTACTGCAGACACAGCAGCCCAGCCTGGTGAGGAGACCGTCAAACCCCTGGAGGCAGAACCTGCTACGGCAGACACAGCAGCCCAGCCTGGTGAGGAGACCGTCAAACCCCTGGAGGCAGAACCTGCTACTGCAGACACAGCAGCCCAGCCTGGTGAGGAGACCGTCAAACCCCTGGAGGCAGAACCTGCTACTGCAGACACAGCAGCCCAGCCTGGTGAGGAGACCGTCAAACCCCTGGAGGCAGAACCTGCTACTGCAAACACAGCAGCCCAGCCTGGTGAAGAGACCGTCAAACCCCTGGAGGCAGAACCTGCTACTGCAGACACAGCAGCCCAGCCTGGTGAGGAGACCGTCAAACCCCTGGGGGCAGAACCTGCTACTGCAGACGCAGCAGCCCAGCCTGGTGAGGAGACCGTTGAACCGCAGGACGCGGAACCGGCTTCTACAGGCCCATCAGCCCTGCCAGGTGGAGAGGTCTACGCACCCCAACAGGTGGAGTCAGCCCCCACAGAAAAGTCCACCCAGGCCGAGGACCCCACCCCACCCCTTGTGGACTTTTCTTCCCCTCCTGCTGCTTCCCCTCCTGCTGAATCCGGGGAACCTCTGTCTGCTGCACAGACAGAAGGGGTGTGCTCTGTGGACTCTCCCACTTCCACAGTTCCTGTGATGGAGGAGATAGGGGGACTTCTGCGAAAGTCTCGCTCCCCTATCAGAGCTGTAAAGAGACCCCGGGAGAAACGGAGCAGGAAGCCAACCCCCGGCCGTCTTACGACTCCTCTGGCCCTCAAAGTCTCCGCCAGAGTGTTGTCTTGCAATCCAAAGCAAGATGAAAGCAGCCAATTTAGCACAACAGTTTACCCCACCCTCGTCTCTCCACCCCCGAGCCACACCTGCAAACTTCGCACACACACGTCATCCAGGGAGAGTGCAAGAGCCCTTTTCCGACATCAGAAGTGTTCGGAGAGCAGTGATGGACTGCATGCCTACGAGCAACGATCAGCCCAGCTGCCCAGAGAGGGAACCAAAGCCAAAACTGGCATAGACCCCTGGACAGAGATGAGACGGGCGTGGTTAAGGGGCATCCACGTGTGGAAGAAGCAAGATGCCAGGATGCCCCCTGTCATCCCGGTTTTCTGAACGCTGTGGCCCTCCGCAGCCAAAGGACTGCCAGTAACCACACTGGGGTTCTAGGAGGTAAAACTGGCACTCTGCCTGCCCCTGCCCCCCCCCCCCCCCCCCTCACCACCCCCCCCACATCCCTACCACCACCTTTTAACATAAGACAATGCCCATGTTTTTAAGTCCCTTTTCTAAGTGTAGGTGCCCCCTCCAATGCTGTTCCTGGGCACTTGTGGACAAGTCTGCCCTATTCAGGTGATTATTTGGACTGGCAATCTTGTGGATAGTAAATCCTGTCCGTAAGGTTCCCCTGAATGGACTAAGTGCTTATAACATGCAGTGTTCTCCTCTTCACATGTTGCTGTGAGTGATAAGGCCTAAACCCTCAAGTCCCACAGTCTTCTCCTGCCACTCCCCGAAGGACCCCCAGAGGCACAAGTGCAACCGGACCCATACTCTGCCGCGGGAAGCTAACCTAAGCGACTGCCGTCAGCAGTCCACCCAACTGGACCCGAGCTCAAGGAGCCAAAACGGATTCCGACAGGGAAAGAGGTGCTTCCCCACCCGTCAGTAGAGAGGTCTTGACCGCACTTTTCCGCCTGTGGATCGTCCAGCTGCCTGTCACAGGAGACAGAGCCCCCCGCACGCTGTGCAGAATTGGTAGCGACACTGTGGAATTAGGCGGCCTTTCACTCACACAGTTACAACATTAAGGGGAATAAGCACTGCATGTTATCCAAGGAAGTCCAGGGAGCCTCTTCCCTTGCCAGTCCAGATACCCTTGACACTGGAGAAGGAATTGACTGAACCAAGGTGCCATGACAGCAGTGACAAAAAAAATAAAAAATGTCTGCACCACACCGGATCATCACAATGGGACTAGTAAACTGGACATGGACTAATTGTTTTAAAGATGGTTAATGAACCATTAGGACAGTTGTTTTCATGCAGCTATCATTGTACAATGATATTTATAATGTCCAAATGTGTGGTTGTTCTGATGATGGAACGATAGGCTCTTAGCAGCTGCATGCACCTATCATTCCAAGAGAGGGAATGACGGGATGTTGCCTAATGTCTTGTGCTCTTTCTCTCTCCCTCTCTCTGTCTCTCTCTCTCGGCCTCTCTCTCTCGGCCTCTCTCTGCCCCCCCCCCCCCCCCCCCCCCCCATCCCTACCACCACCTTTTAACCTAATACCATGCCCATGTTGTGTTTAAGTCCCTTTTATAGAGTGTAGGTGCCCCACCAAATACTGTTCATAGACACTTCTGGACAAGTCAGCCCAATTCATGTGATTATTTAGACTGGCAATCCTGTGGAAGGTAAACCCTGTCCGTAAGGTTCCCCGGCATGGACTGACAGTGGTCATAACATGCAGTGCTATCATTAATTGTTCCGGTCTTCACATGTTGCTATGAGTGTTAATGCCTAAGCCCTCAACTCCCACAGTCTTCTCCTGCCATTCCCTAAAGGACACCCACAGACACAAGTGCAAACAAGTGCAACCGGTCCCACACCCTGCCGCGGGAAGCTAGCCTAAGCAACTGCCGTCAGCAGTCCACCCAATTGGATCCAGGCTAAAGGAGCCAAAATGGATTCCGACAGGGAAAGAGGAGCTTCCCCGCCCGTCAGAAGAGAGGCCCTGACTGCACTTTGCCACCTGTGGATCGTCCAGCTTCCTGTCACAGGAGACAGAGCCCCCGCACGCCGTGCAGAACTGGTAGAGACACTGTGGAGTAGGTTGCATTTCACTCACGCAATTGCAACACTAATGGAAAAAGCACTGCATGTTACCCAAGTCCAGGGAACTTCTGGTCCCTTGCCAGTCTAGATACCCGGACACTGGAGAAGAAAGAGACTGAACCAGGGTGTCATAACAGCAGCGACACAAAAGAGTGTCTAATAGAGATATGACTCTAGATCACAAAGGGACTATTAAACTGGGCATGGACTAAATGTTTTAAAAATGGTTGGTGAACCATTTGGACAGTTGTTTTTGTTGTTAGCAGGTAACTGCATCTTCAATGTCCAAATGTGTAATGTGATTTCTATTTGGTGATGTAAGAATAGGTTTTTAGCAGGTGCATGCACCTATTCTTACAAGAGAGGGATGTAGGATATCTAATATTTCCCCCCTTCTCTCTATCTCTGTCTCTCTCTCTCATTCTCAACCCCCCATCAAAGATAAGCCAGTCTTTGTCATAAATGATCCCTCTCCCCTCCCCTCCCCCACACCTTAACCCAATCAGGACAGGGATGGTCTTCCTGTGGAGGTATTTTATGAGTGTACCGCAGAAAAAGAAGTTAGTCAATTGTGGAGTTTGTTTGGAGAAGTCATTCTTTTTGGTTCCTCGTGCGTTTCCTTTTCGTTCCTGTTCAGCTGGAGGGTAAATAATTTGGCAATTTTTGGCTTATCTCTCTCTTTACTGGTATTTCCTAATTAATGTCTGGTTTAATGTCTTCCATTTTGTAAATTATAAGTAGTCAGCCTACATTCCTTAGTGAATGTATGATTTCAACTCATTATTCCAATTGAATGTTTTTCATTTAATAAAATTATTTAATCTCAAGACCTGATTTAGACTTTGTTTTGGCTTGTTGGTTGATCCACCAGGTTACTGTTCGACTTACCTATTAACGAATTTGGCGATTTAATTGATGATTGTAATTCTTAATAATAATTATTAAATTAAATCACGTAAAGCTTATTTTGAATGTAGGTTAAGTGAGGGGTTCTAGCACGCAATATCGCTTGTGTTCAGTATTCAGAGTGCTGAACGTTTTAACAAGGGCATTGACTGTTGGAACCGCTGGATTCAGAAAATACACATTTTACCTAGTCCTCACTTACCCGACACCATGCTCAGCTGGAAGCGCCAATCTCCGCCTCTGTCTGCACTGGTCGACTCAGGAGCTGACTCAAACTTCGTTGATGCTTCACTCGTCCGCCGAGCTGGCATTTCCACCGAGCCACTCGCCAACCCACTCAATGCCTACTCCCTGGACGGAAGGCTCATCGCTCAGGTCATCCATTTGACCATCCCACTCCTGCTCATCCTGTCTGGCAACTATCGAGAAACCATCCAGTTCCACATAATTAACTCCTCTCAGTCGCCCCAGGTCCTTGGTCAACCCTGGCTGAGGCAAAACAACCCCCATGTAGGGGACATACCTCTATATCCTTATACAAGGCACCACCTATGTAGGTGTAGCAGTATAACCACAATTAGTAATCAGTAGGGGTGTCACGATTCTCCAAATCCGCAATTCGATTTGACTTTCGATTTTAAGGTCACGATTCGATTCGATTTTCGATTTTTTTTCCAGCACTATTTTTTTTTCCAGCACTATAGTCTAACTAATGGCTATGCCATTGTTAGACTATCGAGTCTTGATTTGTAAAGAAAAATACTTGTTTCTCAATAAGTAACTTTTATTTGAATAATAACAATTATAAATAATAACAAAAATATGAGAATATTTAAACACACCTAAACAGTTAAGAGCTTTATCAAAACTAGACTCTAGAACAACGTTTCCCAACCTGGGTTCCGCGCCCCCCTTAGGGGGGCGCCAAAGATCGCAGGGGGTGCGCCAGACCTCAGACAATTTGAGGCCTAACATCATATTTAGACATATATTTATATGTCACAGAGAAATTGTAACAATACATGATTGTTGCTAAAAGCATTAACACTAGAAAGGCCAGCGTGCGCTGTATACCTATAACCACACCTGTCAACTCTCCCGTGTTTCTAATGTAATGAACGATGTGTTTTGGAGACAGCAGGCGCAGCTTCCTCTACAGACTCTCAGACGCTCTGCCGTCTTGGAGTCGCTCATTCTGCCCAACAAAACATCGACAGCATGAGCGCCGGTGTCACGCCATCTACATTTGATAAATCTCCATTTAAACACTTAAAGATTGATTGTGCGTCTATATAACTTAATACCCCAAATGGACAATAATAGGCTAAAGCCACAATCATAACAATAAACAGCCGGGTTATTTAATGTTGCAACAAAATTGACATGAAAAAAGACGCCGGGTCCAGCACTTTTCTCTAAGCGCCGCATAAGCTCTCTCCTCGAGCAATTGAAAAAGAAGCTGGCGCTAATGTGGACACAGAGAACATCAACAATAAACTTTTTACAACTTGTATAATATGTGATGCGGTATGTCAAAACCAGGCGGAATTGGGCAAGAGGTCAATTTTGAGTTATTGGTATATTAGTAAAACATAGACCTTGCACTTTACAACTCCGCTTTCTTTTTTCAAATCGGATATTCCAAAGCGAAGTTATTAAGATTTTAAATTGGACCGTCTGAAACATCGAAACTGAGAAATAGCCCTTTAAAGTTTGAGTTTAAACAAAACAAGTTGGTTAACAATGTTAGCGTACCGAACCCTGTTATCGGGCGGAAACCAGACATTTTTGTGATCAACATACGATACTGATATTATTCTGGCACATACCATTGAACATATTATATTTATTAGGTTCACAAAACGATAAGCTAACTTTTAAGCCAATAACCATGTAGATGTGACCGGTAGTTTTTTTGTTTTAACGTCTTTTAGATTAGAAAGTAGGGCTAGCTACTGTCAAAAAAGGGGCGCCCTTTATCTGGCGGCTCTTGTAGTGCATAAACAAGCTCACGATTATTGTTGTTTTAATAATCAATTAATAGTTTATTTCATCAAGAAAGATACCGTTTGAATAACCAATATGTTGGCAAAATAGCTGGCTAACTGGATAGTTTACCTGACAGTCCGAAAGATGTCGATATTGGGTTTATTTCTTCACAAAACGATAAACTAAGTTTTAAGCCAATATTAAACATGTAGACGTGACCGGTAGTTTTTTGTTTTAACGTCTTTTAGATGAGACAGTAATGTCAAAAAAGGGGAGACAACTATCGTTTATTGGCTTAAAAGAGATAGGCTCAATCGCATTGGATTTATTTCTTTACAAAAACGATGTTAACTTTTAAGCCAACTTTAAACGTCTTTAAGATGAGACGAGACTGCCAAAGAAAGGGCGCCCATTATCGGGCGGCTGTTGTAATCCATAAACAAGCTCACGATTATTGTTGTTTTAATAATCAATTAATAGTTTATTTCATCAAGAAAGATACCGTTTGAATAACCAATATGTTGGCAAAATAGCTGGCTAACTGGATAGTTTACCTGACAGTCCGAAAGATGTCGATATTGGGTTTATTTCTTCACAAAACGATAAACTAAGTTTTAAGCCAATATTAAACATGTAGACGTGACCGGTAGTTTTTTGTTTTAACGTCTTTTAGATGAGACATTTGATTTACCTGCTTAATATGACAGCCTTTTATTTTTGTTTTATACAGGCCTATGCCAACCTAAGTATTAGCTACCATTAGGCCTAGTCTATTATTTTGAGAGAATTTGAATTAATTTTACATTAATGAATGTACATTTGAAATAAATATGATGCATACGACTGCAAGTTATTAGTTAATAAAGGCATAAAAGGACAGAAATGTATCATTTTTCTTTAATAGCCTATGGGGGGGGGCGCAAATTCCATCCGGAGTGAGTTAGGGGGGCTCTGGGGAAGAAAGGTTGGGAACCCCTGCTCTAGAATAATAAACAGTTGAACATTTACCACGCTATTAACAATTTACACATTGGTTTTATGCCCTGACAACGGTCATTTACATTTACATTGTCGTCAAGGCAATTCTGCATTAAATGCTTAAATCCAGCGTTCTCCACCACCGAATAGGGTCGCATGTCCAGTGTTTCCCCTACCATTATCTTGGCCGGGCGGCCAACTCACGTGCCGCCCGGCTTGGACAAGAGGGAAAATAAATAATTTTAATGAAAAAAAGAAATAATTAATATTATTCTTTTTTTTTTTTTATATATAATCTTTTTTAAATTTTTTTTATGTAGCTGCAATATTTCCCTTACCGCAGAATGCGGGAATGATCAAAATAGCATCTGGAAAAACCCAAAACAGCTTCGGTTTCCCGTTAGGCCTAATTAAAATTTTCAATGGCAGCGCTGATATTATGAGGGTGTAATTATAGTTTCCGCCTCTACGCAAAATGGCGCACTTTCACCGCCCGGCCTGAAAAAAAAACTAGGGGAAACACTGCATGTCTGATGCTACAAACACTCCTATTGCGCTAGTTATTTCTTTAGCGCAAGTTGAATTTTGTGGAAGCTTGGCTCTAAATGAGAATGGAAGAGTTGCCTGTGTCAATGTTTTTTTCCCAGTCAAATCTATTTCTTTGTGATGCCTGCGAATGTGTCCTGCCATATTTGACGTGTTGCCTGAGGTGGCGTATGGTACTCGCGTGTAGCATAGCCGACAAACTTTCGTTTTTTTGTCAATGACGCATTCGTTGTTTATATAACTCACGGGGAAGGCAAACTGTTGCCACACCGGTGACTTGAGGGAAGCAGGAGGATTTTGCAGTTCTGTTTCTCCATCTCCGACTCCGGCAGTGGCCATGGTGTGTCGAAAAGTAATGCAGGCTACCGGTAAGCTAACGTTAACTAGCAGCTGTGTCTTCTTTGAAATATCGTTGTTTTTTTTTTCTTCGGACGCACGCCTGCGTGGACGAACAAAATGCAGTGGAAGGCGTCAAGTTTTGTTTTGTCGGAAACGCTTACATTAGAGATGGCCAAGTAGGCTACTTTTTTTACATTTTACCCATCACATGAAAGGCTAAGAAGAGCGCGCGGGGGGCGGGGGTGGAGAGAAAAAAAAAAACTTGGAGAATCGCGAACCAGCTTGTGATTTCGAAGTTCGAAATCGAACGCTCATTTCGATCGATTTTCGATTTCGAATCGGTATCGTGACACCCCTAGTAATCAGTCTCATAAAATTACCATTATCTAAAATATTTGTCCATAAATTTGGAACTTCAATTAATAATCAAAATTACAAGTATTAGCGGACAAATGTAATTAAATCAAAGATATAATAGATAATCTGAAGGATGGAGTTCTTGAATAGACTATTTTGGCTCAGATTCTCACGTTTACGCAACATCAAAACAGACACAGGTTTAATAATATAATTTATTAAACATGTAAAAATACAGAGCAATCAAACTAATCTAACAGGGGAAGGCTACACTAACTATGGAAGTGTGTGTGTGTGCGTGTGTGTGCATGTGCGTGTACACGTGTCTGCGCACGTGTCCTTTGTCTCTGAACAAAGGGGAGAAAACTGCGTGTGTAGGCCTGTGCAGCACAGTGGTATCGGCGTAGTTGAATAGCCTAGCTTCGCTACAATGAAGTGTCGGTCCTAGCAGTGCAGAATACGGACGCGAAACTGCAGCTCCTAACCGATAACGTTACATGCACCAAATGACTCGTTACTCACTTAATACCGACTATATTAATGTTGTTAGTAATGTGGAGAGTTGAATGAAGAATTAGCATGCAGAAAGAGAGAAAACACATGGGTGGTGTTATATGTAGGTCGCTAGCCAATTCGAACAGGGTAAGCACGACGAACAGAACTCATTAAAATAAACAGTAAAAGGACAGATATAATGACACAGATTCACATTAACCTCAGTTAAGACTAAACTAAACTGTAGCTACTGCCTGGGATGCTTAGTCAGTCTTAAGGAGATCCTTCCACCCGTGTTGTCGTCTCCGGTGGTCGCTGTTGCGCTCCTGGGAACACACGGTCGTGGAGTTGTGAAGGTTTTCCAGCAGTCTGAGCCGGTGTCCTTTTCACGGCGTGGGTGGCGATGACAGCTGGTCTCCTCCAGTCATCTGGGGGTGTCCCTCTCGCTGTTTGAAAGTTAGTTTTGCCAAAGTTTCTTGTGGTCAGCTAGCGCAGTGCTGCACGCAGGCTAGTTTCCACGTGGGATGAAATAAACTTAGTCACCGCAAGGCGAGCTAAGTTGGCGGCCCCTTGGAGAGCCACGTTCTCTGTGTTTTCACAGAAGTCTCCTCAGCAATAGCAGTAATCCTCTGCATTCTGTGAACCCCAGTATTAGGAGAACTCCACAGAATTGTGGGAGTTCCGGAGCTCTGTGAACTCCACCGTGTTGTGGGAGTCTCAGGGAAAAGTGACCAAGTCCGCTGGATGCAAGGGCGAGAATGAAGGGGGCGATGGTCGTCACTCAGTTTTATTAACTTGGTGGGGGGAAGGGGACCTTCACACCGGTTCACTGTGTGATGAGGATTTTAAACGCCGCGTGCGCAGATGACGTCATCAGACGCGCGTTCTTAAAGTGACAGTCAGTGTTTGTGTAAGGCCTGTCAGCTGGCCCCTACACCCATCTCAATTGAGGACCAGATTAAAACAGGAATACAGATTCGAACAGATACACAGCATAAAGAGAAAGCCCATAAAATAAAACTCCAAAATCACAGCAAAGTAAGAACATGAAGTATATAAAACAATATAAGATAAAAAGACGTACATGTTAAAAGAATAATAAAAAAAGATTAAAATAAATAATCAGTTAAAAGCTAAATTAAAAAGATAAGTTTTAAGTAATCGTTTAAAAGTGTCTACGGAGTTGGCCTCTCTAATAGCTCTTGGCAGGGTGTTCCATAGCTTGGGGGCATAATTTAAAAAGGCTGCTTCCCCAATCTTTCTTTTAGCACCATGGTATTGTGAGGCAAACAAGCCAGCAGCAGATGACCTGAGGGCTCGTGCAGGGGCATAAGGGACTAGGGAATTTGTAAAATAAGCAGGGCCCAGGCCATTTAGGGCTTTGTACACCCGTAGGAGAACCTTAAAATCTATCCTAGACAGCACTGGGAGCCAAGGTAGAGAAGCCAGCACCGGAATGATATGCTCTCTCTTCTTTGTTCTGGTTAGGAGCCGCGTTCTCAATGAGCTGTAGCTTATTTGTAGACTTTTTAGGGAGTCCAGCAAAAAGGGCATTACAGTAGTCTAGTCTGCTTGACACAAAAGCATGGATTAATTTTTCAGCGTCATGTCTGGTCACAAAGGGTCGCACCTTAGCAATGTTTCTGAGATGAAAGAAAGCTGTCTGTCACCCTATTTATGTGGGAAGTAAAACTCAAATCAGAGATGACCCCCAGGCTTGTTACTTCTGGTTTGATCTGGGGGATCAAATTTCCCCGTTTGCTGAGAAGTAGCTCTTTTTTGCTTTGGACCAATTACAAGAATTTCAGTCTTGTCCTCATTAATTTTTAAGTTACTGCTCATCCACTCATTGATGGCAGACAAACAGGAAGTCAAAGAGGTTAGGGTATTTCCATAATTTGGCTCAATAGAGAGATATAATTGTGTGTCATCAGCGTAGCTATGGAAATTGATATTATACTCTGATGACCCCACCTAGTGGAAGCATATATAAGGAAAAAAGTAATGGACCAAGACAGCTTCCTTGTGCAACACCACAGGATACATCGTGCCTATCTGACACAATACTCCCCAATGCTAATAAATTTCCTCCCAGTGATATAAGATTGGAACCAGTTTAAAACACAGGCGGAGTGAGACAGATGTGTGCGGGTTGGACCCGTAATGCACGACTCAGAACACGGACGTAATAATAAATGCCTGCAAGGGCTTTATTATGGGAAAATCCAAAAATCGTAGTCACACAAGCAAAGTTCATCCACAGAAAATCCAGCCAAAAAACCAAAGTATAGTACCGAGGGAGAAGGCAGTCTCGGAATTGGTACACCATGCACAAGTTCAGTAACCAGAGTAGCTGTCAGCGGAGCAGAAGTACAATACAGGGGTAAAGCAGAGTTTGTAGGTCGTGGGACGTTGCAGGAGTCAGACCGAAGTCCTATCCGCGGGGCAGAGGTACAAACAGACAGCAGGCAAAACTCGTGGTCAAAAAACAGGCAGTAGAAACGGTAGGCAGGCAGTAACAATGGTCAGTAAACAGGCTTGGATCTATAACAAAAGTCAGACAATGGATAACGCTCAAAAGTGACAGTAGATAAACTAACAGGCAACAATTTCACGAAGACAAGACATGAACACTGAGCTTATATGCAGGTGTAGACAGGTGCAGACACTTAGCTTGAGAGCAGCATGCGAATGGAAATCAGGTGTGGAAGGCTGACGAGGTAACAAGATAATTAGTAATTGTTAGTAATTAACCTATCCTGACCTAGCGTTAGTAAATTAGTAAATGACATGCACGAGAAACATAAGGTAAACATGAACACATGGTTAGAGAGTTAGTATTACCCAATCCTGATCTAATGTTAGTAGATTAGTAAATAGACATGGGAGAATGAAACAATTAGGGAAGCGTGAGCGACAGCAAGAGAGGGAGAGAGAGAGAGGGAAACAGCATGAACGCAAGGCTGCGGAAAAACACGGAAATGTGTATGCATAATAAACTGCATCGTAATATAAACAGAACACAAGCATGGCAAGAACAGAAAAATAAACTGTGACAATAACTAAACATGAAACGTGGCATGAACATGGCAGAAACGTAACACGGAGAGACCGACCCAGTTCTCTAGACGATCTATGAGGATATTATGATCAATTGTGTCAAATGCTGCACTGAGGTCTAAAAGAACCAGAACTGAGACTTTGTTTGTATCCGTGTTAAGTCTCAGATCATTTATTATTTTGGTCAGAGTGGTCTCTGTGCTGTGGTTGCCTCTGAAACCTGACTGAAATTTCTCCAGTATATCATTTTTATTCAGAAAGTTACTTATCTGGTTAAAAACTACCTTCTCCAGTATCTTACTTAAAAAAGGAAGATTCAATATGGGTCTATAATTGCTCAGTACTCCACTGTCAAAATTAGATTTTTTCAAGAGAGGCTTCATGACTGCAGTTTTAAAAGCTTCAGGGAAGATTCCAGTCTCAAGAGATGTATTTATAATTGTAACGACAGAACTGGAGGTACTGTTAAAAATATTCTTAAAAAATGTGGTAGGAATTGGATCAAGATCGCAGGTGGAGGATTTGCTCTCAGCTATACTATATAATGGGTTCGGGGACACACTGTACAGTGCGTGGCTGTCCTAATACACCGAATCGCCTGAATGAGTGGTTGGGGAGCGAGTGTGTTGATCATCGGCCGTCAAAAAACATCGATGGCTAGTTAGAGACGTTCACTGTCCCACCCAAAACATTAGGTCGCTCATACTAATCAATAACGGCAGATAGCGAAATATACTGAATTTGATGGAGGCTATCTACATTGGTAATTAGATAACTAGCTAGCTAGTTAATCACAGAAGGGGTAGCTACATACCTTCCACAGGATCGCAGCTGCGTGGCTACATGATCGCCCTGGTCCGGCTACACAACTGCAGCCCGCAGTCTCCACGTCTCCTGCCTCTGTTACCACAACCCACGCATTGTGCCAGGAATTTTTAAGACACTGGCTTGGTTCAACACTTGACTTCAAATACACAAAGCTGTCGTGTTTGTAGGTTAGTAGACAACCAACTTTGTTGCTGTGGAGATATTGGTATGCTTCTGAGCTTTTCAGATTTTCCATCGCGTTACCGTCTACCACCATTGATTCCACGAAGTATGAACAAATTTTGCTGTAAGTCATTTTGGGCCATTTCGCCATATTATCCTCCCAGGTGTGTACTGTATATGGGTGTGGGATAAATTTACAGAGTTCTGAACAGAGATAATTCATGGTTACTTGGGTTTTACAAGGTCTACAGCAGGGGGCAGTAGAATCAGTGATGATACCAGCTCTGATGGTCGCAATCTTATCATTGAAAAAATTTGCAAACTCTTCACATTTCGGAATAGAAGCTTGGCTAAGGATATCAGGGGCCAGTACAGGATTTAATAGGCGGTCAATAGTGGAGAACAATATTCTAGAGTTTCCACACCACTCTTGGCAATGATCTTCGACAAATGGGTCCTCCTTTGTAGTGCATGTCTATTGGGAATCAAACTCGCATTTACTGTATGTGACCCTGGACTGCATTTCCAAAAGACTACATGTACCGGCATGTGACAGTCATGTGATCCTTGACCAATCAGGACCCGGTTCTATAAAATCTTAAGCAAGCTGCCTGTTCTTCCTGTTTTGTTCACCACTTCTTGCCATTTTCACTTGCCTGAACAATCGACTCCTGTCCATCTTCCCGGCTGGGAAGGAACATGCGGGGAGAACTGCTCTCTCCCTCAGGTTATGCGGCCACAAAGACCGCTTTCAGTTAGCGTGTTCGTGAAAGCTACCGTCATCCGGCGTAGCCTTAAAGCGATAGCCAGAGAAACGTGTGTAGCCTAAGTTACTACGCACCGCAAGCCGCAAAGGAACCCAAGGAAACCACTTGTTGAACTGACAGAAGGACTCCAACGGCAAGTTTCCAGCAACGACTCGTCTGGAAGCAAGCAAGCTGCTCTACCCACAAGGAAACCGAGAGAAAGTCCTGTCCAGATGCTGCCAAAGGAAAATAACTTTCCGGACATCAAGCCTGGATTCACCTGTAGCAACTTCAGTAAAGTAAGACTGACATGAACATCTGGGCAATAGTCAGGAAAACTTTTGTGTAATGTTTATTGTCAATGTAATTACATATTTGATTGTATCCATTGTGTTTATTTAGAGTAACGTTAACTTGTAACTCAACACATGGCTTGCAGGCTATCGACAGCCAATTAGCCTCGCATAAGCTAAAGTTACAGAGTCTACTTTAACTTACTCTAAAACTAACTTACAATCCGCCTCCCTTTTAAATCGAGATCGGTGCATACAATCTTTCTACTAATACCTAACCCATCAGATATAGTCTAGGGGCCTGGGATTTAGCTAGACGTAGCTAAATTTCCATAGCCTCAACACATGCCATGTTTCAGGCCACGTTAGCTTCATGCTAAAGCTAGATTCGTATTCCCCTCCTCGAGATTGCCTTGTGATCTGAACACCAGGGGCTCTATCTTGGCAATCTTGGCGCTTGGTCTAAGCGCATGGCATAAAGTCCATTTAGGGTGTGTCCAAGTCCACTTTCGCTATTTTTTCGGCGTGTTTTTTCGGTGCTAAGCACGGTGCAGCGTGCAAGTCAGCTGAACCTAGTCTCTTCATTAATTATAGGTGTGATTTGGGCGTGACATGCAATAAACCAATCAAAATGTCATATCCCATTCCCTTTAAAAGCCTGCTTTTCCACCTTGGCGGATTGCTTATATGATGGCGAAACAGACATGCTCATGCGTGTTTAGTGCGATCAAGGAATAGGCTATATGGATCAATAGTAGCCTATAATGAATATTATTCGGACAAACCATTATGAGTTCCCGGTAATTCCCGACAGTGCTGTTATTTTACAAAATATATGCGGTTAAATTTCGTTAAAGGCACCTGCAACAGCTGAGAATAAGTTACCAATGGCTTCCATCTCACCTTAGAAAATGCCAAATTAGCCTGCTTGTTTAACAAATTTCATTTGATTATGCAATGAAGCAATGAACTCATGTTCAAGCTTCATCCGAAGTTCATTAGCTGCATTCTAATTTTGATTAATAAAATAAATAACGTTATTTTGCCTTAATTATGACAATAAATACAATAAAGCTGTCAGGTAGGCAACCCATAGGTTCACGCATATTTTCCCTTGTTTTATAATGTCCTGCTTATGGAAATGTGACCTGTTTTACTGGTAGCGTAATGCTTTAAAACAATCCACTTTCCCAGGAAGACCGTTAAAAGTGCAATTTACAGCAGGGGAAACAGACCTGCTCCTGTAAAGCGCACATGCAGATAATGGTATTAAAATTAATTGTGAATTAATTGTAACGTGCTGCAAATTTGTTTTCATTTCTAATTAGACGCTTAGTTCTCTTTAAAATCTTTTGTTCAGTTATGGAATAACAGGTGAAATCAGCGGGGTTTTAATAAGCTGAGGGTATGGAAACCTTGTCACTGTAATATAAAACATATGAAGCACGAAGAATAGCTAAGGTTACAATTCAGTTAACATGGTGACATTTATCTCCGTTTTTTAACCATAGGCTATCGCTGTAGCCTAGGCTATTTGAAAAACAAGTTCAAGTTCAAGAGTTTTATTGTCATAAGCACAGTAAAACACAACGGTTACACCATACAATTAAATTCTTACTTTGCTTATCCTCCTTCCACGAGCAAGAATTAAAAATTAAAAAGTATTTAAAAATATATATATATCTATAGGCCTATATAAGTTATATGCACAGTATTGTGCAAAGAGCAGATAGCAGTCATTTTAAAGTGACTAGTACCGCAGGTCATAAAGTGCACTATGCATTGTAAAAAACAGTATAAACAGACAAATAGATATAGATAAACAGGTCAACAAGCTACATTCCACAGTATGTGTATCCTAAAGTGACCGAGTGCTGCGGGTCGTAAAGTGCACTATGCATTATGTAGAAGACAGTGTAAATAAATACATAAATAAATAAAAACTGAATGAGACAGCAGCAGTAACGTGTATGTGTGTGTGTGGAGTGAGTGCGTGTGTGTGTACGCGTGCGTGTGCATGCTTCTGTGCATGTCAGTCAGAGTTCAGAGTTCAGCCAGTGAGTGATGGGAGGGGGCAGTCCCTGAGAGAGTCATTCACCAGCCTGATGGCCTGTGGGTAGAAGCTGTTTGTCAGCCTTGTTGTCCTGGACTTCACACTCCTGTAGCGTCTGCCTGATGGCAGAAGTGTGAAGAGGCTGTGTTGGGGGTGAGTACTGTCCTTTATGATGTTACGTGCCCTCCTGATGACCCTGGTGTGGTAGATCTCATCCAGTGAGGGGAAGGCTGCTCCTGAGATGTACTGTGCAGTTTTAATCACATGCTGGAGAGCCTTCCTGTCCTGAGCAGTGCAGTTTCCATACCAGACTGTAATGGAGCTGGTAAGAACACTCTCGATTGTGCTCCTGTAGAAGTTGCTGAGAATTTTGGTTAGCATGCCAAATTTCCTCAGCCTCCTCAGAAAGTACTGTCTCTGCTGGGACTTTTTGATGATTTATCGTGTGTTTTGTGACCAGGTGAGATCGTCGCTGATGTGACTGCCAAGGAATTTGAAGGTTTTCACCCTCTCCACTTCTGTCTCGCCTATGTATAGTGGCGTGTGCAGCTCCCCCTTACTCCTCCTTGGGTCAATAATAATTTCCTTGGTCTTGTCCGTATTTAAGGAAAGATTATTATCACGACACCAGACCATCAGATCAGCCACCTCTCTTCTGTACGCTGTCTCGTCACCCCCAGTGATCAGTCCAATGACTGTTGTGTCGTCCGCAAATTTGACGATGCTGGTGTTGTTCTGGGATGTCACACAGTCATATGTGAAGAGTGTGTACAGCAGGGGACTCAGCACACAGCCCTGGGGGGTCCCCGTGCTTACAGTTCTTATACCTGATGTACGGTTTCCAACTCTGACTGACTGGGGTCTGTCTGTAAGGAAATTCAGCACCCAGTTACAGAGGGAAGGTGTCAGTCCAAGGATGAGGAGCTTATCAGAGAGTTTGTGTGGGATGACCGTATTGAATGCTGAGCTGTAATCGATAAGTAGCATTCTGACATACGCGTCCCTGCCCTCTAGGTGTGTGAGGGCTGTGTGCTGATCGTGGACTGGTTCAGTGGACTGGTTCTGACGATAGGCAAACTGTAGGGGTATCTGGGATGGTGTTTTTGATGTGGGTTTTTACTATCCTCTCAAAACACTTAATCACAATCGGGGTGAGTGCAACGGGGCGGTAATCATTCAGACAGGTCACAGTATTTTTCTTTGGGAGGGACACAATAGTAGTGGACTTGAAGCAGGTGGGCACAGAAGCTTGTGCGAGGGACAGATTAAATATGTCTGCAAACACATCAGCCAGCTCTGATGAACAGACCCTGAGTGCACGCCCGGGGATGTTGTCAGGGCCCGCTGCCTTCCTTGGGTTTATTGTCCTCAGAGCATTATGCACCTCATTCTTTGTCTGCACTTCATTTCGCTTTCCATATCATTCACTGTTTTTAGGATGTTAGTTTAGATGTGTTCGTTGTTTAATAAATTGTATTTTAGCAAACCTGGTCGTCGGTCTGATTGTGGTTTGGATAAACATTTGAGCCTATCCTCTAAAATAACTTACGCCTTCAGATTAAGTTATTGATTATTATTTTAATAGTTTACATTGAAATTCATAATCATGATTTAATAATTAATTATACTTTTGCACCTAGTATGAAGCAATATATATATATACACTGCCTGGCCAAAAAAAAAGTCGCCGTTGCACCCGTCATGCATAGTGCCCACTGTACAAGCCTCTGGAGGCAGTGTTATGATCTGGGGTTGCTTCAATTGGTCAGGTCTAGGATCAGCAACGTTATGCAGCAATAAAATTTAGTCAGCTGAGTACCTGAATGTACTGAAGGTTATGTACCAGGTTATCCTATCAATGGGCATATTCCAGGATGACAATGCCAAGATTCATTGGGCTCAAATTGTGAAAGAGTGGTTCAGGGAGCATGAGGAATCATTTTCACACATGAATTGGCCACCAGAGTCCTGAGCTTAACCCCATTGAAAGTCTTTGGGATGTGCTGGAGAAAACTTTACGGAGTGGTTCGACTCTCCCGTCGTCAATACAAGATCTCGGCCAAAAATGAGTGCAACTCTGGATGGAAAGGTTGTCAAAACAATGCCACGATGAATGCGCGCCATAATCAAAGCTAAAGACGGCCCGACAAAATATTAGAGTGTGCAACTTTTTTTTTGGCCAGGCAGTGTATATATATTCTGCACATTCATTGGTGCTTCCATGTGATGACTGAAGACGTTTTAACTGTCTGTCTTCCCTGTCAAATTATTAACGTACCTAACAACACTACACCTTGCAGAGTGTACAGCGTTGTTATAGGTAATGATAGATTCCTTAAAAATACTGTATCTCAAGCTTAGTTTTTACATGTAGCGATGTATCTCAAGCTTAGTTTTTCGCCATTTTCTTTCGGCTACTCAACATGATTTTTTGAGCTCATGAATAGAACCATTTAACCATGGTGACGTTTTACCACATGTTTTTGTTTTGATCTTGAGTGGTGCAACTTTGTCTAGTGTAGTAGCAAGGTTGTTGTTGAGGACATTAACCATTTCATTTATTGAGTTACCCAGACTAAGTGGGTCAGATGAACTTAAAAACCCAGAGAACTTAAGTTCTGCTGCTGCATCTAAACAGCGTTTTTTAAGTGTACGCTTTTGTGAGTACCTGGGTAAGATTAAAAGGGCATCAAAGAATACGCAGTAATGGTCAGAGATGGTAATATCAAACAACAAAATATTATTGATGACCAAGTCGAGTATGTTACCATGTTGATGATTGATGAGTAGCTTCATTAATATGTTGAGTTAAGTCAAGGCTGTCAAATAAGCTCAGTTGCCTTGGAGTCTGTGCTGTTGTTCACATGAATGTTAAAATCCCCATTTAAAATAACTCTTATCATATCTCATAATGATAACTGAGAGTAGCACAGATAGTTCTGGAAGAAATAGAGACAATTGTTTGAGTGGTCTGTATAGTGTTATAATAAGCACCACTGGATCAGCCTCGAGGTTAAGGGCAAGATATTCAAAAGATGAAAATTTACCACGGTCAACTTCTGTGCAGATGAGGTGATCAGCATATAAGGTGATCAGCATAAATGGTAGCTATACCACCTCCCCTTCCATTTTGTCCCACAGACTGATAACAGGCAGTGAGACAAGGTGGACAAGCCTCAATTACTATAGTCGCGCTGTCAGAATGTATGCCTATTTCTACCAGAAACATAACATTTTTCAATTATTATGTCATTAATGATGAAACTCTTATTTGTTAACGATCTAACATTTAGCAGACCCATTCTGTACTGTTGTGTAGAAGGGGTTATAGACTGAGGTGGAACAGTGATGGATTTTTCTTTATTAATATGACCAGGAAATGGAGTTGGTTTGATATGAATGTGATTATCAGGAGGGCTAAGGGTAGGCCTACACTGTATAGGTTTTCTGATCGTGATTCTTATCAGGATCTGCTGAGGCTGGGGGATTTGAAAATTTGAGAGTCACAAAATAAAGATGAGGAAAGTAACATTAACGATGAGATGGACAGCCCATACCCACTGCATTCAGTAAGTGTATCTACTGTCGCGGTGTAACCTCAAGTATGTGGAACTAATTTGCGTGGGTATGGACTGAGGGGGCATCATTTGGAGACGGATTCCGTTTGCACAGGTGTGTGGCTAATAATGTAATTAAGGTTCATTTTCCGAGCGCCTAAAGGACTAAGATTGGAGGCCATTGTTTTTATTAAACGATTTACGATTCCAGAACAGATTCTTTCAAATTATCGATAAAAGGCAGATTTTGAGTGCTACACTCAGAAAACAGCCATGACTTGTGTTTAAGCTCAGTCGCCTACTAAATCTGCCTATTCCACAACCAAGTTTCGGAATTGGACCAGAAATAAACACTTCTTTTGGACTGTTTCAGAACATTAAACAGACTAATTAAATCCTGCTTCATGACTTTGGATTCATTTCTAGTTATGTCATTCATTCCAACATGAACGACAATCCTACCTATATTAGAATGGCTTGCCAAAATGTCAGGGATCTGCTTAGCTATGTGCAGGACTTTTGCACCAGGGAAACAGTGCGTCCAAGCTTTCTTAGCTTAAGTTGCCTAATAATGGAGTCACAGAGGAGGGCCGTAGATGGAGAAACGTGCTGACAGGACGAATATGGAAGCCAACGGGTACTAGCAGAGGGTACCTGCCGCCTGTGTGGGGAGGGATTATCATCCAACTCTGCTAGTGTCTGGAATCTATTTTCCAGCTGGACAGTCTGTATTGGTGGGGAATGAGGAGAGCACCTTCTGCACTGTTTGTTACCCCTAACAACAACCCATGGATCCTGGGCAGAGGGAGTAGAGCAAGCTAGGATTTTATCACCCTGGCACCACCGGCTCCGATGTGGCTGGTGTAGAACAGAAAAGGGTCTTGGGCTTTGCTCTGAGCTTCACCCAGGGATCCTTCGCTGGTTTTTTATATTTTCTCAAAACTTGAGTACTTTTAGCACCAGGATCTTCAATTGGAACACTAATCAGATTCAGAGTTGGAGTCCCTACTGCCACTCAACCTGTCTCAGCCCCACCTCCGTCTGGGGGCACTAACCCTGCACCTCAACCACAACCGCCTGATTTCTCCTCCGTTTCTGCTCCCTATCATTTAACATGTCTCTTGCATTATCCTTACATCCCCACAGACCGTACGACTGCTGCATCAACCTGCTCCCAGGGGCCACTCTGCCTTCCAGTCATCTATACAACCTGTCCCTTCCTGAGAGGGTTGCCATGGAGACTTATATCCACGACTCGCTTGCAGCAGGTATTATCCATCCGTCCTCCTCCCCTGTCGGGGCCTTGATCTAACCTGTTTGTTTTCTGTTCCTCACTCCAGCCCGTCCTGCCTGCCTCCCGTTTTGTCCGCTCCAGCCCTGACTCCTCTCCTGCCCCGATTTAGTTTGCCAACCCGCTTCCAGTCCTTCACCTTAGCTGTTCCCTGTTCGTTTGTTTGTCTTCATTATTGCTTATTGCTTGCAATAAATATACTCCTTGTGGAGTTTCTTCGAGTTTGCCTCTGAGTCTTACATTTGGGTCCAATCCAGTGTTCTAACCATAACAGTTTCATCACAATCGGAGTAGAATTGTTTGAGTTATGGATGATAGGGACACAAACACAGAGAAGAGCGAAAACAATACCTCCTGCTTGTGCTACGCACGCGCGGGTGTAATAATAATGCATTTTGTTCATGATGTGCTTTTCATACACACAAAACACTGGATGCAGACAATTGTTCAGACATATAGTGTAGTCTGTCGGGTAAGTGAGGACTAGGTAAAATGTGTATTTTCTGAATCCAGCGGTTCCAACAGTCAATGCCCTTGTTAAAACGTTCAGCACTCTGAATACTGAACACAAGCGATATTGCGTGCTAGAATCCCTCACTTAACCTACATTCAAAATAAGCTTTACGTGATTTAATTTAATAATTATTATTAAAAATGACAATCATCAATTAAATCGCCGAATTCTTTGATAGGTAAGTCGAACAGTAACCTGGTGGATCAACCAACAAGCCAAAACAAAGTCTAAATCAGGTCTTGAGATTAAGTAATTTTATTAAATGAAAACATTCAATTAGAATAATGACTGGAAATCATACATTCACTAAGGAATGTAGGCTGACTACTTATAATTTAATAAGTTTAATAGTACTAAAGTTTAATAGTATTTAAATTTAATAGTAAATGGCGGCAGTGTAGTATAATGGTTAAGGAACTGGCCTTGTAACCGAAAGGTTGTAGGTTCGATTCCCAGGTAGGACACTGCCGTTGTACCCTTGAGCAAGGTACTTAACCTGAATCGCTTCAGTATATATCCAGCTGTATAAATGGATAACATGTAAAAAAATGCTATAAAGTTGTGTAAGTCGCTCTGGATAAGAGCGTCTGCTAAATGCCTGTAATGTAATGTAATGTAATAATTTACAAAATGGAAGACATTAAACCAGACATTAACCTCTTAATGCCAAACGCCCCCTAGCGGTCATTTCATTAATTTAATAATATATAATAAACTGCTCACCTCAATATTTTGATTAAATATCCTTAAGATATATCCATTCCTTCTGGGAAAGTGGTTTTTAAGCCCAAAACGTCGGGATAAAAACTTCGTAAATAACGTTGGAAACTCGGACCTAATTCTCAAACATATATTGCAGCTTGATGTCACACCATAAACAATGTGCTGGTAAACTGTTCTGCTTAATTGTATTTCACAAAACTTTGGTTTGAAAAATCATTATACCTTTAGGCTTCAAGAAAAAATACTTTAAAACTTTCATACGGCTGTACATTATTTTTTTCCAATTTTAAACCGACTTGTGCTTTTTTGCACTTGATTACGACTCGTTCGGCTGTGTTCACTTTGGCGTTGTGAAACTCAGCCAGTTTCTGGAGTACCAATCCCATGGCTTAGTATATGTTAGCCAGACTAGTTTTGAACAAGCTTGCAGAGATTTATGCAAAACCGTCGTCAATTGGGTGTATTTCTTTGACTGATAGCACAATAGGCCTATCTGAAGTGGGAAAAACCGTCTTCCACCCGCCTCCACTCTGAGTATTATTTGCTTTCCATTGGGTTTTAAAACTGTCTGTCAAATATTCCAGCGAAAAGCCAAGACTCTTATCTTTCACAGGAGCCCTCAATCAACACAAAGCAGTCGTAAAAAAAGGAAATCGAGCCGTGCGTATGAGGAAGTGGCGATCCACGCGTAATTATCGAACCAAAATGGCGCAGTGTTTTTACTGTCGGGTAAGTGAGGACTAGGTAAAATGTGTATTTTCTGAATCCAGTGGTTTGTAGGATATCTAATATTTCCCCCCTTCTCTCTATCTCTGTCTCTCTCTCTCATTCTCAACCCCCCATCAAAGATAAGCCAGTCTGTCATAAATGACCCCTCTCCCCCCCCCTCCCCCACACCTTAACCCAATCAGGACAGGGATGGTCTTCCTGTGGAGGTATTTTATGAGTGTACCGCAGAAAAAGAAGTTAGTCAATTGTGGAGTTTGTTTGGAGAAGTCTTTCTTTTTGGTTCCTCGTGCGTTTCCTTTTGTTCCTGTTCTGCTGGAGGGTAAATAATTTGGCAATTTTTGGCTTATCTCTCTCTTTACTGGTATTTCCTAATTAATGTCTGGTTTAATGTCTTCCATTTTGTAAATTATAAGTAGTCAGCCTACATTCCCTTAGTGAATGTATGATTTCAACTCATTATTCCAATTGAATGTTTTTCATTTAATAAAATTATTTAATCTCAAGACCTGATTTAGACTTTGTTTTGGCTTGTTGGTTGATCCACCAGGTTACTGTTCGACTTACCTATTAACGAATTTGGCGATTTAATCGATGATTGTAATTTTTAATAATAATTATTAAATTAAATAACGTAAAACTTATTTTGAATGTAGGTTAAGTGAGGGGTTCTAGCACGCAATATCGCTTGTGTTCAGTATTCAGAGTGCTGAACGTTTTAACAAGGGCATTGACTGTTGGAACCGCTGGATTCAGAAAATACACATTTTACCTAGTCCTCACTTACCCGACATAATTGGAGGTCCCACCGAGATAGGTTGTCCTATAGCATACTAAATTTTGCTATTGAGTAAACTGCGGTAAACTCTGAGACAAGTTCAAATCTTTTTCTAATCGACTGGTCTTAGATTTATTGATTTTATTTTTAAAAAATAATAATTTTTTTATATTATTATGGCATACCCAGAAAAAGAGAGAGATGCCTCATTTACCCTCCACTGCTGCCTACCAGCATTCCCTGGCCAGTCAAGGCTGGATCAGCAGTGGTATCTCATGTTATCAGAACGGCAATATTTGATAGCCCAGTGCCCAAAATTTGCAGAACAGCTCAAGGCAATGGACCAGCTGAAGGAGGAGGCCCTTTACAACCTGCGGACTGAGTATTTGGACTATCTGATTTCTCCAGATAGTGATGAAACCAAGCGCAAGATTGTCCAAGGGATAAGGTCGTACCTAGAGAAAAGACAACATTTTCTCTACCTCTGGCGGGTCAAAGCAGGCATGGGAGGAGGTAAACCAAATGTGGAAACTGGCTTGGGAAAAGCACCACTCTAAGTCAGGAGTTACTGCCAAACCAGTTTCTTCTGTGGCAGTCCAGCCCGCGCTGGAAGGAGGGGGCGGCTACATTGTCTGTGGGAGGTGACAAAATCCACAGAATTGTCCAAGCCTGAAGGGGGTGGGGATGAGTCCCCACCCCCTTCAGGCTTGGACAATTCTGTGGATTTTGTCACCTCCACAGACAATGTAGCCGCCCCCCTGGTGAGCCCCCCCTTCCCTGGAGGAATTTGGGGGAAACAGCTCGGTGTCTTGTATCACACCAGCCACCACAGAGGATGTGACCCCACAGGACGTGGAATCCGCTGCTGCAGTCCTCTCAGCTGAGCCAGGTGAGGAGACCGTCAAACCCCTGGAGGCAGAACCTGCAACTGCAGACACAGCAGCCCAGCCTGGTGAGGGAGACCGTCGAACCCCTGGAGGCAGAACCTGCAACTGCAGACACAGCAGCCCAGCCTGGTGAGGAGACCGTCGAACCCCTGGAGGCAGAACCTGCTACCGCAGACACAGCAGCCCAGCCTGGTGAGGAGACCGTCGAACCCCTGGAGGCAGAACCTGCTACTGCAGGACACAGCAGCCCAGCCTGGTGAGGAGACCGTCGAACCCCTGGGGGCAGAACCTGCTACTGCAGACGCAGCAGCCCAGCCTGGTGAGGGAGACCATTGAACCGCAGGACGCGGGAACCGGCTTCTACAGGCCCATCAGCCCTGCCAGGTGGAGAGGTCTACGCACCCCAGCAGGTGGAGTCAGCCCCCACAGACCAGTCCCCCCAGGCCGAGGACCCCACCCCACCCCTTGTGGACTTTTCTTCCCCTCCTGCTGCTTCCCCTCCTGCTGAATCCGGGGAACCTCTGTCTGCTGCACAGACAGAAGGGGGTGTGCTCTGTGGACTCCCCCACTTCCACAGTTCCTGTGATGGAGGAGATAGGGGGGACTTCTGCGAAAGTCTCGCTCCCCTATCAGAGCTGTAAAGAGACCCCGGGAGAAACGGAGCAGGAAGCCAACCCCCCCGGCCGTTTTACGACTCCTCTGGCCCTCAAAGTCTCCGCCAGAGTGTTGCCGTGCATTCCAAAGCAAGATGGAAGCAGCCCAAGTTGGAACAACAGCTTCCCACAACCTTATCTCTCTACCCCCGAGCCACGCCTGCAAACTTCGCACACACACGTCATCCAGGGAAAGTGCAAGACCCCCTTTCCGACGTCAGAAGTGTTCAGAGAGCAGTGATGGACTGGATGCCTACGAGCGACGATCAGCCCCAGCTGCCCAGAGAGGGAACCAAAGCCAAACCTGGCATAGACCCCCTGGACAGAGATGAGACGGGCCGTGGTTAAGGGGCATCCACGTGCGGAAGAAGCAAGATGACAGGATGCCTCCTGTCATCCCGGTTTGCTGAACGCTGTGGCCCTCCGCAGCCAAAGGACTGCCAGTAACCACACTGGGGTTCTAGGAGGTAAAACTGGCACTCTGCCTGCCCCTGCCCCCCCCCCCCCTCACCACCCCCCCACATCCCTACCACCACCTTTTAACATAAGACAATGCCCATGTTTTTAAGTCCCTTTTTTAAAGTGTAGGTGCCCCCCTCCAATGCTGTTCCTGGGCACTTGTGGACAAGTCTGCCCTATTCAGGTGATTATTTGGACTGGCAATCTTGTGGATAGTAAATCCTGTCCGTAAGGTTCCCCTGAATGGACTAAGTGCTTATAACATGCAGTGTTCCCCTCTTCACATGTTGCTGTGAGTGATAAGGCCTAAACCCTCAAGTCCCACAGTCTTCTCCTGCCACTCCCCCGAAGGACCCCCCAGAGGCACAAGTGCAACCGGACCCATACCCTGCCACGGGAAGCTAGCCTAAGCGACTGCCGTCAGCAGTCCACCCAACTGGACCCGAGCTCAAGGAGCCAAAACGGATTCCGACAGGGAAAGAGGTGCTTCCCCGCCCGTCAGTAGAGAGGTCTTGACCGCACTTTTCCGCCTGTGGATCGTCCAGCTGCCTGTCACAGGAGACAGAGCCCCCCGCACGCTGTGCAGAATTGGTAGAGACACTGTCAAATTAGGCCGCCTTTCACTCACACAGTTACAACATTAAGGGGAATAAGCACTGCATGTTATCCAAGGAAGTCCAGGGAGCCTCTTCCCTTGCCAGTCCAGATACCCTGACACTGGAGAAGGAATTGACTGAACCAAGGTGCCATGACAGCAGTGAAAAAAAAAAAAAAATGTCTGCACCACACCGGATCATCACAATGGGACTAGTAAACTGGACATGGACTAATTGTTTTAAAGATGGTTAGTGAACCATTAGGACACTTGTTTTCATGCAGCTATCATTGTACAATGATATAATGTCCAAATGTGTGGTTGTTATGATGATGGAACGATAGGCTCTTAGCAGCTGCATGCACCTATCGTTCCAAGAGAGGGAATGACGGGATGTTGCCTAATGTCTTTTGCTCTTTCTCTCTCTCTCTCCCTCTCTCTGTCTCTCTCTCTCGGCCTCTCTCTCTCTGCCTCTCTCTGCCCCCCCCCCCCCCCCCCCCCATCCATCCCTACCACCACCTTTTAACCTAATACCATGCCCATGTTGTGTTTAAGTCCCTTTTATAGAGTGTAGGTGCCCCGCCAAATACTGTTCATAGACACTTCTGGACAAGTCAGCCCTATTCATGTGATTATTTAGACTGGCAATCCCGTGGAAGGTAAACCCTGTCCGTAAGGTTCCCCGGCATGGACTGACAGTGGTCATAACATGCAGTGCTATCATTAATTGTTCCGGTCTTCGCTATGAGTGTTAATGCCTAAGCCCTCAACTCCCACAGTCTTCTCCTGCCATTCCCTAAAGGACACCCACAGACACAAGTGCAAACAAGTGCAACCGGTCCCACACCCTGCCGCGGGAAGCTAGCCTAAGCAACTGCCGTCAGCAGTCCACCCAATTGGATCCAGGCTAAAGGAGCCAAAATGGATTCCGACAGGGAAAGAGGAGCTTCCCCGCCTGTCAGAAGAGAGGCCCTGACTGCACTTTGCCACCTGTGGATCGTCCAGCTTCCTGTCACAGGAGACAGAGCCCCCGCACGCCGTGCACAACTGGTAGAGACACTGTGGAGTAGGTTGCATTTCACTCACGCAATTGCAACACTAATGGAAAAAGCACTGCATGTTACCCAAGTCCAGGGAACTTCTGGTCCCTTGCCAGTCTAGATACCCGGACACTGGAGAAGGAAGAGACTGAACCAGGGTGTCATAACAGCAGCGACACAAAAGAGTGTCTAATAGAGATATGACTCTAGATCACAAAGGGACTATTAAACTGGGCATGGACTAAATGTTTTAAAAATGGTTGGTGAACCATTTGGACAGTTGTTTTTGTTGTTAGCAGGTAACTGCATCTTCAATGTCCAAATGTGTAATGTGATTCCTATTTGGTGATGTAAGAATAGGTTTTTAGCAGGTGCATGCACCTATTCTTACAAGAGAGGGATGTAGGATATCTAATATTTCCCCCCTTCTCTCTATCTCTGTCTCTCTCTCTCATTCTCAACCCCCCATCAAAGGTAAGCCAGTCTGTCATAAATGACCCCTCTCCCCCCCCCTCCCCCACACCTTAACCCAATCAGGACAGGGATGGTCTTCCTGTGGAGGTATTTTATGAGTGTACCGCAGAAAAAGAAGTTAGTCAATTGTGGAGTTTGTTTGGAGAAGTCTTTCTTTTTGGTTCCTCGTGCGTTTCCTTTTGTTCCTGTTCAGCTGGAGGGTAAATAATTTGGCAATTTTTGGCTTATCTCTCTCTTTACTGGTATTTCCTAATTAATGTCTGGTTTAATGTCTTCCATTTTGTAAATTATAAGTAGTCAGCCTACATTCCTTAGTGAATGTATGATTTCAACTCATTATTCCAATTGAATGTTTTTCATTTAATAAAATTATTTAATCTCAAGACCTGATTTAGACTTTGTTTTGGCTTGTTGGTTGATCCACCAGGTTACTGTTCGACTTACCTATTAACGAATTTGGCGATTTAATCGATGATTGTAATTTTTAATAATAATTATTAAATTAAATAACGTAAAACTTATTTTGAATGTAGGTTAAGTGAGGGGTTCTAGCACGCAATATCGCTTGTGTTCAGTATTCAGAGTGCTGAACGTTTTAACAAGGGCATTGACTGTTGGAACCGCTGGATTCAGAAAATACACATTTTACCTAGTCCTCACTTACCCGACAGGTTCCAACAGTCAATACCCTTGTTAAAAACGTTCGGCACTCTGAATACTGAACACAAGCGATATTGCGTGCTAGAACCCCTCACTTAACCTACATTCAAAATAAGTTTTACGTGATTTAATTTAATAATTATTATTAAAAATTACAATCATCAATTAAATCGCCAAATTCGTTAATAGGTAAGTCGAACAGTAACCTGGTGGATCAACTAACAAGCCAAAACAAAGTCTAAATCAGGTCTTGAGATTAAGTAATTTTATTAAATGAAAACATTCAATTAGAATAATGACTGGGAATCATACATTCACGAAGGATTGTAGGCTGACTACTTATAATTCACAAAAGTGAAAACATTAAACCAGACATTAATTAGGAAATATACCAGAAAAGAGAGAGATAAGCCAAAAATTGTCAAATTATTTACCCTCCAGCGGAACAGGAACAAAAGGAAACGCACGAGGAACCAAAAAGAATGACTTCTTCACACAAACTCCACAATTGACTAACTTCTTTTTCTGCGGTACACTCATAAAATACCTCCACAGGAAGACCATCCCTGTCCTGATTGGGTTAAGGTGTGGGGGAGGGGGGGGGGAGAGGGGTCATTTATGACAGACTGGCTTATCTTTGATGGGGGGTTGAGAATGAGAGAGAGAGACAGAGATAGAGAGAAGGGGGGAAATATTAGATATCCTACATCCCTCTCTTGTAAGAATAGGTGCATGCACCTGCTAAAAACCTATTCTTACATCACCAAATAGGAATCACATTACACATTTGGACATTGAAGATGCAGTTACCTGCTAACAACAAAAACAACTGTCCAAATGGTTCACCAACCATTTTTAAAACATTTAGTCCATGCCCAGTTTAATAGTCCCTTTGTGATCTAGAGTCATATCTCTATTAGACACTCTTTTGTGTCGCTGCTGTTATGACACCCTGGTTCAGTCTCTTCCTTCTCCAGTGTCCGGGTATCTAGACTGGCAAGGGACCAGAAGTTCCCTGGACTTGGGTAACATGCAGTGCTTTTTCCATTAGTGTTGCAATTGCGTGAGTGAAATGCAACCTACTCCACAGTGTCTCTACCAGTTGTGCACGGCGTGCGGGGGCTCTGTCTCCTGTGACAGGAAGCTGGACGATCCACAGGTGGCAAAGTGCAGTCAGGGCCTCTCTTCTGACGGGCGGGGAAGCTCCTCTTTCCCTGTCGGAATCCATTTTGGCTCCTTTAGCCTGGATCCAATTGGGTGGACTGCTGACGGCAGTTGCTTAGGCTAGCTTCCCGCGGCAGGGTGTGGGACCGGTTGCACTTGTTTGCACTTGTGTCTGTGGGTGTCCTTTAGGGAATTGCAGGAGAAGACTGTGGGAGTTGAGGGCTTAGGCATTAACACTCATAGCGAAGACCGGAACAATTAATGATAGCACTGCATGTTATGACCACTGTCAGTCCATGCCGGGGAACCTTACGGACAGGGTTTACCTTCCACGGGATTGCCAGTCTAAATAATCACATGAATAGGGCTGACTTGTCCAGAAGTGTCTATGAACAGTATTTGGCGGGGCACCTACACTCTATAAAAGGGACTTAAACACAACATGGGCATGGTATTAGGTTAAAAGGTGGTGGTAGGGATGGATGGGGGGGGCAGAGAGAGGCCGAGAGAGAGAGGCCGAGAGAGAGAGGCCGAGAGAGAGAGGCCGAGAGAGAGAGACAGAGAGAGGGAGAGAGAGAGAGAAAGAGCAAAAGACATTAGGCAACATCCCGTCATTCCCTCTCTTGGAACGATAGGTGCATGCAGCTGCTAAGAGCCTATCGTTCCATCATCATAACAACCACACATTTGGACATTATATCATTGTACAATGATAGCTGCGTGAAAACAAGTGTCCTAATGGTTCACTAACCATCTTTAAAACAATTAGTCCATGTCCAGTTTACTAGTCCCATTGTGATGATCCGGTGTGGTGCAGACATTTTTTTTTTTTTTTTTCACTGCTGTCATGGCACCTTGGTTCAGTCAATTCCTTCTCCAGTGTCAGGGTATCTGGACTGGCAAGGGAAGAGGCTCCCTGGACTTCCTTGGATAACATGCAGTGCTTATTCCCCTTAATGTTGTAACTGTGTGAGTGAAAGGCGGCCTAATTTGACAGTGTCTCTACCAATTCTGCACAGCGTGCGGGGGGCTCTGTCTCCTGTGACAGGCAGCTGGACAATCCACAGGCGGAAAAGTGCGGTCAAGACCTCTCTACTGACGGGCGGGGAAGCACCTCTTTCCCTGTCGGAATCCGTTTTGGCTCCTTGAGCTCGGGTCCAGTTGGGGGGACTGCTGACGGCAGTCGCTTAGGTTAGCTTCCCGCGGCAGGGTATGGGTCCGGATGCACTTGTGCCTCTGGGGGTCCTTCGGGGAGTGGCAGGAGAAGACTGTGGGACTTGAGGGTTTAGGCCTTATCACTCACAGCAACATGTGAAGAGGAGAACACTGCATGTTATAAGCACTTAGTCCATTCAGGGGAACCTTACGGACAGAATTTACTATCCACAAGATTGCCAGTCCAAATAATCACCTGAATAGGGCAGACTTGTCCACAAGTGCCCAGGAACAGCATTGGAGGGGGCACCTACACTTTAGAAAAGGGACTTAAAAACATGGGCATTGTCTTATGTTAAAAGGTGGTGGTAGGGATGTGGGGGGGTGGTGAGGGGGGGGGGGGGGGGGGGCAGGGGCAGGCAGAGTGCCAGTTTTACCTCCTAGAACCCCAGTGTGGTTACTGGCAGTCCTTTGGCTGCGGAGGGCCACAGCGTTCAGCAAACCGGGATGACAGGAGGCATCCTGTCATCTTGCTTCTTCCGCACGTGGATGCCCCTTAACCACGCCCGTCTCATCTCTGTCCAGGGGTCTATGCCAGTTTTGGCTTTGGTTCCCTCTCTGGGCAGCTGGGCTGATCGTTGCTCGTAGGCATGCAGTCCATCACTGCTCTCCGAACACTTCTGATGTCGGAAAAGGGCTCTTGCACTCTCCCTGGATGACGTGTGTGTGCGAAGTTTGCAGGTGTGGCTCGGGGGTGGAGAGACGAGGGTGGGGGAAATTGTTGTGCTAAATTGGCTGCTTTCATCTTGCTTTGGATTGCAAGACAACACTCTGGCGGAGAGTTTGAGGGCCAGAGGAGTCGTAAAACGGCCGGGGGTTGGCTTCCTGCTCCGTTTCTCCCGGGGTCTCTTTACAGCTCTGATAGGGGAGCGAGACTTTCGCAGAAGTCCCCCTATCTCCTCCATCACAGGAACTGTGGAAGTGGGAGGGTCCACAGAGCACACCCCTTCTGTCTGTGCAGCAGACAGAGGTTCCCCGGATTCAGCAGGAGGGGAAGAAAAGTCCACAAGGGGTGGGGTGGGGTCCTCGGCCTGGGTGGACTTTTCTGTGGGGGCTGACTCCACCTGTTGGGGTGCGTAGACCTCTCCACCTGGCAGGGCTGATGGGCCTGTAGAAGCCGGTTCCGCGTCCTGCGGTTCAACGGTCTCCTCACCAGGCTGGGCTGCTGCGTCTGCAGTAGCAGGTTCTGCCCCCAGGGGTTCGACGGTCTCCTCACCAGGCTCAGCTGAGAGGACTGCAGTAGCGGATTCCACGTCCTGTGGGGTCACCTCCTCTGTGGTGGCTGGTGTGATACAAGACACAGAGCTGTTTCCCCCAAATTCCTCCAGGGAAGGGGGGCTCACCAGGGGGGCGGCTACATTGTCTGTGGAGGTGACAAAATCCACAGAATTGTCCAAGCCTGAAGGGGGTGGGGATGAGTCAATGGAGAGTGCTGTATTGTCCTCGGTGGGGGGTGGTGCCTGGGTTATGGCTGGAATGGCGCCATGCACTGCTCCTTCCAGCGCATGCTGGACTGCCACAGAAGAAACTGGTTTGGCAGTAACTCCTGACTTAGAGTGGTGCTTTTCCCAAGCCAGTTTCCACATCTGGTTTACCTCCTCCCATGCCTGCTTTGACCGCCAGAGGTAGAGAAAATGTTGTCTTTTCTCTAGGTACGACCTTATCCCTTGGACAATCTTGCGCTCGGTTTCATCACTATCTGGAGAAATCAGATAGTGCAAATACTCAGTCCGCAGGTTGTAAAGGGCCTCCTCCTTCAGCTGGTCCATTGCCTTGAGCTGTTCTGCAAATTTTGGGCACTGGGCTATCAAATATTGCCATTCTGATAACATGAGATACCACTGCTGATCCAGCCTTGACTGGCCAGGGAATGCTGGTAGGTTAGCAGTGGAGGGTAAATGAGGCATCTCTCTCTTTGTCTGGTATGCCATAATAATATTTAAAAAATAAAATAAAATAAAATCAATAAATCTAAGACCAGTCGATTAGAAAAAGATTTGAACTTGTCTCAGAGTTTACCGCAGTTTACTCAATAGCAAAATTTAGTATGCTATAGGACAACCTATCTCGGTGGAACCTCCAATTATGTCGGGTAAGTGAGGACTAGGTAAAATGTGTATTTTCTGAATCCAGTGGTTCCAACAGTCAATACCCTTGTTAAAACGTTCGGCACTCTGAATACTGAACACAAGCGATATTGCGTGCTAGAACCCCTCACTTAACCTACATTCAAAATAAGTTTTACGTGATTTAATTTAATAATTATTATTAAAAATTACAATCATCAATTAAATCGCCAAATTCGTTAATAGGTAAGTCGAACAGTAACCTGGTGGATCAACTAACAAGCCAAAACAAAGTCTAAATCAGGTCTTGAGATTAAGTAATTTTATTAAATGAAAACATTCAATTAGAATAATGACTGGGAATCATACATTCACGAAGGATTGTAGGCTGACTACTTATAATTCACAAAAGTGAAAACATTAAACCAGACATTAATTAGGAAATATACCAGAAAAGAGAGAGATAAGCCAAAAATTGTCAAATTATTTACCCTCCAGCGGAACAGGAACAAAAGGAAACGCACGAGGAACCAAAAAGAATGACTTCTTCACACAAACTCCACAATTGACTAACTTCTTTTTCTGCGGTACACTCATAAAATACCTCCACAGGAAGACCATCCCTGTCCTGATTGGGTTAAGGTGTGGGGGAGGGGGGGGGAGAGGGGTCATTTATGACAGACTGGCTTATCTTTGATGGGGGGTTGAGAATGAGAGAGAGAGACAGAGATAGAGAGAAGGGGGGAAATATTAGATATCCTACATTACCTTGTAGCGTAGCTCGCTACATTCCGTTTAGCAAAGCACAATTAATTAGGTAAGGCCCGCAGTTACATTTTTTACTTTAGAGTATTTTTGATACAGTTTTTGTGTAGTTATGTCGAGATTTTTGAGGCGTTTATCCGTGCACCAAGTGCTAGACGAACTGGATAAGCCAGAAGATGTTTTTGCCGAGGGAGACTCATCCTGTCTCAGTGACGCTGAATCCACTGATGACCGAGATGATGTTGCTGACATGTAAGTTGTTTTATCATACTAACAGTGTTATGCTATAAACGCATTGAATTTCGCCATGGCAGGTAACGTCGTTAGGGCTGGTGGTATTACCGATTTTTCGATATACCAGTGTGAATTCACGCAATGCCATGCGGGTTCGTAATTACATTGTCAACTGTATTTTATTGTTTTTCATACAATTAATATTACAAATTGCACATTCCAACGGTATGATAAATAATTTATGAAGTAAACTTAGGGTGTATTGTCTGTGTTGACAAACTCGCACGTGTTACGTGGCGTTGCCAACAACACAGATGTTTGGTGTAAGCATCGAAGGAAATTTAGCTGCAATGCGTGAATCCCTGTGTTTCTTCTGTGAAGCTAACTAACCTTATATACTTATGCATAAAATCGGTCCCTCTCAGCTAAATTAATATAGATAGTATTGCCTTTACAGTGGCAAGCTAGCAAGCATCCCTGTGTTTTCCTGTCTGTTTATTATAGTTTATACGAGTATTAGGAATGGAAGTGTGGTGTTGCTGATTTGCCCACAGCTTACTGTGAACTACAGTCGACGTTCATTGCTAGGGATAGCTGCTACATTATGCGAAGGATGTGCTTTGCCTTGTCTGTTCTGTAGTGATCTTGATGTCTCTGTGCGCACTTACTGTACGTCGCTTTGGATAAAAGCGTCTGCTAAATAAATGTAATGTAATGTAATGCAAGCAAAATTACAGGTAACAAGCAGCTAGCTATCTATTTGTGTCTGAGATGAGCTACTAAAACGATTTTTTTGAGTGTGAAATGGCTTCTGGAAGTGTTTAGTAAAGTCATTGTTCCACCTGAGTAAATTGTTCTGTATGCAGTACAGAAGGCTGTGCAGGTAAACAAAATGGTAATTTATGCATGGTATGAGGGAGAGAACATGATAACATGAGGGAGTACTTGTTGATTATTATTATTGTTGATTGTTGTTGTATAAGGGGGACTAATGGGTATATCAACATGGTGGACAATTCCATGGACAGGGTTAGTGGGATTTGTAATGATGCAGATTGCTCTCCTGAGGGAATGTGTAGTCTAAATGGCTTCTGTATGAATGGTTAAATAATCTCTCCTCAACCTCCACCCCCATGTTTTGATCCTTTACCTTTTTTTGTTTTTAGTTCATTTTTTTTAGCTTTTTGGACCCTGCCATTTTGTACTTTCTTTGTGTAAATACGGTAACTTCAGCAATTAGAGGCAAGGATCTTTTTATTTGTTACAGCAGGGGTGTTTTTATTTTTTATCTAGGAAACCGGTGGACTTTTGATTTTTTATCCACTGCACTTTTAGTAGTACACCTTAGTGCACTTGTATATAGTTGATATATGTTTGTCATGTATAAAGTTTTGCCTCCTAAAACCCAACCCCAACGTCCCTGTCATAGGAGGTGGCAACAGAATAAAGGACAGGACTGGCAAGCATTAATGTGTAGGGAAGTTTCATACTATTCCCATTATTCATTTGAAAACCTGTTTGCACATTCCTGGACTCATTTCTGGCTAATGGGGCTCTGGTGAAATACACAAGATTCACTGTGCTGCTACATGGGTTTTGACAGCTTTTTGTAACCTTGGGTAGTTAGTTGTGTAATATGCAGAACACCAAGAACACGTCTAAAAATGAACTTTTATTGCCAATATTGACAAATTATCTCATTTTATTGTAAAAACCTAAAAAATAAATCATATTGAGACCTTTCTGGAACATTGCCATTTTTGGCACATTTGGCACCATTTGGCACCATTTGGATAACGAAAAAGGTTCACCTGAAAAAAACCCTGTAAAATTTGAATGGTTTGAGATATTGACACCAGATTGTTACCAGAGGTAGGCAGCATATTGATGAATCAGATAGAGGAGTCATTTCCTTGATTGCATTTGTAGCTCCCCAGGTAAAAATTCTTAAACTTGAATGTAGGTACCCGTTTTTTAGTTTTTTTATATTTTCTGTACATAAATTGTTGTAGTTAAGTATCAAAAACTGGATTTCTATGAGTTCTCACTGCTTAGTCGTAATACTGCAGGTGTCTGCTTTAATAAAAGCCATGAACCATATTTGTACCATTTATAGTTTTTGAGATAACCACCTTTGTTTGTCACTAGTGAAAACAGGCAAAATTTGGCCTATTTTGCCCTCGGTAGGAAGAGGTTAATTTGAATATACCAGAAAGAGAGAGATAAGCCAAAAATTGCCAAATTATTTACCCTCCAGCTGAACAGGAACAAAAGGAAACGCACGAGGAACCAAAAAGAATGACTTCTCCAAACAAACTCCACAATTGACTAACTTCTTTTTCTGCGGTACACTCATAAAATACCTCCACAGGAAGACCATCCCTGTCCTGATTGGGTTAAGGTGTGGGGGAGGGGGGGGAGAGGGGTCATTTATGACAAAGACTGGCTTATCTTTGATGGGGGGTTGAGAATGAGAGAGAGAGACAGAGATAGAGAGAAGGGGGGAAATATTAGATATCCTACAAGTCATTTTTAAAAATGAACAGCTGAACAGCTGAATTGGTGATTATTTGTGAGGTCCCCGGATTCCATCCCGGGTTTTCCTTTTGTCTCACACTCCACCTCGTGTTTTCCCTCTCTCCCACTTGTGTCTTGCACTCCCAACACCTGCATTGTGTTTTCCTCTCGTGTCTTCGTTGGCCTTCCCCCACCTCTTGCTCGTTTTGTCCTCGTCATGTCTTGTATATAGTCTGCCCCGTCACTTTGTTCAGGGCCGGACCGTCTTGTGTGCTCGTCTTATGTTTCTTGTGAGCTGGGTTTCCTATTTGTCGTCTTGTCTTGTTCTGTCTCGCCATGTTCCATCTTGTTTTGTACCCTCTTGTTATGGACCTCCTTGTCTTGTCTTGATCATGTTTAGGCTTTGTTCCCTCCAGGCTCCCTCGTTTCCCTCCAGCCACCATCGTTTCCCTCCAGCCTCCCTCGTTTCCCTCCAGCCTCCCTCGTTCCCTCCAGGCTCCCTCGTTCCCCCCAGGCTGAGTTCCTGTACCCAGACTGCGGGCCCCCACGCTATCTGCGGGAACCCCACACCCACTCCTGACCCCCACGGTCTGAGTGCCGTCCTGTTTCCTCACCCCCATGGCTGGAGTGCCGTCCTCATTCCTGACCCCCCACGGCCAGAGTGCCGCCATGTTTCCTGACCCCACGGCCAGAGTGCCGCCATGTTTCCTGACCCCACGGCCAATGTGCCGCCATGTTTCCTGACCCCACGGCCAGAGTGCCGCCATGTTTCCTGACCCCACGGCCGGAGTGCCATCTACGTTCCTGACCCCCGGGCCTGAGTGCCTGTCCCTGCCTAGCCTGGTTCCTGAGCCTTCCCAGGTCCTGACCCATCCTAGTTCCTGACCCTTCCTAGTTCCTGACCCCTCCTAGTCATAGCCCCCTCCTCGTCATAGCCCCCTCCTAGTCATAGACCCCTTCATGTTCCTGCCTGGCCTTGTTCCTGCCCTGTGCCTGGTTTCGTCTTGCCCCTGCCAATGTCTCTGATTAAATGTACTCCCTGGTGGAGTTTTCCCCTGAGCCGTCTCTGAGTCTTGCATTTGGGTCTGGTCCCCCCTGCGGGAACCTTAACATTATTTCCATTATAAATTATTGCCATTTGAAAATTATTGCCATTTGAGACACAAAAAATTTGAACCACATTCTCTTCAGAAAAAACTCAGGCCAAGTGACATTCAATGATTTAGGAAATATTGGGTAGCATTGCTTTGGAATGGAGTTTGTTTAATTTGTGTGAGCGAAAATAGGCAATATTGTTTTTTGTAACTTGGCTTCATTTTGATATCAATACTTTTAATGGCAGGCCTAGATTTAGCAAGATTCAATGACAAAACATTGCTTCATATGCCTGAGTAACTTGCTATTTTTGTACGTTGAAAACATTTTTTGTTGAGATCGCATGTACAGTAGGCCTAGTTGTTTACTTAATTTGTGAAATAGCCTTTCTAATATCAAGCTAATATCAATAATAACGTCCAGTAAAATTGTTTACACACAGAATCAAGATGTAAATTACACCACAATGACAAAAATCATTTGTTTAATAAAACGTAGGCTATTAAGTGTAATGCATAGCTACCAAGCATCTTTGTGCTTGTTGGGTTTTGAGCTTGTGCTGCGTCATGACACGACAAGCGTCACTTCTCTGTGCTATCCAATAAACGTTGCCGGAAGTTGCTTCTGAGCTCAGTCAGATCACTTTTATCACTGAGTTATAACTCGGTCAGACCACTTTTGCCAAATGTAGGCTATTTAATTATTACCTCTAGATCTACATCTGCACTCAGACAGGGATAACTTGGAACAAGACGAATCGTTACATTCTACAATTTGGAACCGGTTCCTCGTTTGGAATCGGTTCGCGATTCTCGCCCATCACTACTGTTTGAAATGGGATATTATTGGAGTTACATCTGCAGCATGTGAAAGTTCTTTCTCCACGTTATCTCGCATCCTAACCCCCTTCCGCCATACCACGTTGTGAAAGAAAAACCTGGTTATTCTTGTTCATGAGAAGGCTCTTGATATGGATGAATTTGTATGTGTTTTTTTGCCGAAAGAAAAAGAAGACTGATGTAGTGATCAGATCTCATGTAGCATGCATGGATGTGTATAAAATGAACAAATTGTGAGTCACAGAAAAGTTATATGTTGAAAAAAGAAAAGAAAAAGTGTTGCAATTGGGCATTGGTAAAGTTCTCCTCCGTTAAGGTGGGTGGAGGAGGGCTAAAATATAACTGAAAACGATGAGCCAATTACAGTGTCTTAGTTTCACATGTAGGCTAAATACAAAAGAGCACAAAGAGACTGAAATTATGAAGGAATATAGCCTAGCTACACTCTAGATCACGTTTTTTATATAATTCTTATCTGTAAACGTGTTTGTATGCCTATCTTATAATGGAACTTATTCATCCATTCCGTTATTTCAACAATTCTGAAATAATATTGTATATCAGAACTAAGAAACTGATAGAAAAGCATCTTGGTGCTGCCCTCTAACGGTTGAAATTTACTTTCCGCTCCCTACACTGCCCCCACCCCAATCGTGATGTCAGAGTACCTCTTTGGAGGTACCTCTACGTACAGCTTAGATCGGGCCCACGTTCTGTCAGAGCCCGGCACGGGCCCGTCCCATTGGCTGCATTTATGGGCCCAAGCCCGGTTTAAAACTGAAATTTTCTTATTAAGTTGGCTGTTTATAAATAATCTAATTCCGAGTTGTTTAAATGACAAAAATCTGTGCTCTTGCTTTTTTTTTTTAATTCTTTTTTTTTTTTTTTTTTTTTTTTTTTTTTTATTAATCAACCAAAACATAATACATATCATAATAACATTACATTCAAAACATACCATATATACTTATTCTTACACAAAATATAAAATAACATGAAAAAAAAATATATATATATAGCTGCAAGCAGCGATTCCCGGGGGCCGAGCGGCATGAGCAGCATTTGTCAAACACAGAGACTGCAAAATGGTAGACAACTCTAGACAGTGTTGACCCAAAATACAAATATTTGTTTCTAATCAGGGCTTTTGCCATTGTTGAGGGTATCTTAACCCGATCCAGTAAGGGCTTGCGTATTATGTCTTTTAAGTACAAGTGAAACAGTGAACAGTTAATACTGTTACATTTCTTAACTTTTGCAATAAAAAGGTGTTTCTTAATGTGAAAACAAAATTAAAAGAGGCATAGCATTTGCAAAATAGTTTTGCCAAACATTAACTTAGCCATTGGTACCAAGCTGGAAATGAACCACTGACCACATACATGGAAAGCAAAGATTGTATCCACTAGGACAAAGCTGGTTAACAGAAAAGTGGAGGCCAAATAAGACTTTTGTGTTGCGGTATCAGATTGTTTTGGCTTACTGACTTCATAATTCAAACAGTTAACAGGTAATATTGTGAAATTTCTTAGCCTTTGCAATAAAATGTACTTGTTTTATGCTAAAAGAACATTCTTAGCATGACGTGCACATTGTGTGCCTCAAAAAAAAGTTGGGAACAGGTGGGGATCAAACCACTAACCTACTACACGGTAGTCCAATGCCTTAACCACTAAGCTACAGGAACTTTCACAGCTGGTTGGGTAGGTAGACGGCCTGTTAAGCATAGATAGTGTACTTGGTGGATGGCATACCGGCCATCACAACATTTGTATTGCGCCACAACGTGGATTGATTGGGTTAAAACTGCAGTGCTCAAGTCTTCATCTAACTCTCAATCAACCCACCAAGTTTCAGAACATTATATCAAACGATTTCAGAATCACAAGCATTTTTGTGATAAGCCACGCCTAATGCAGAATTAATTGGCTTCTCATTCGGCCATTTTTTGACATTGGCCTTAGAAAAGTAATGCATGTATGAAGGGATGTGAATGCTGCAGACAGGTCAAGGAGAATCAGAACAGAGGAGAAGGAGGAGGCTCTAGCAGTGGCTCTGTCACGGCCAGGAGAGCAGCAGAATCCTCTTCCTCCACCTCAAAACTCCCTGCAGTACTGCTGTCACTCTTGTCAACTTCAGGGGCTCTATCTTGGCGATCTTAGCGCTTCGTCTAAGCGCATGGCGTTAAGTGCTTTTAGGGTGTGTCCAAGTCCAGTTTTGCTATTTTAACGCCGTATTTTTTGGGCGCTAAGCACGGCGCAACGTGCAAATGGGCTGAACCTAGTCTCTTCATTAATTATAGGTGTGTCTTGAGTGTGACATGCAATAAACCAATCAAACTGTCATACCCATTCCCTTTAAAAGCCTGCTTTTCCACCTTGGCGGATTGTTTATATGATGGCGAAACAGACATGCTCGTGCGTGTTTAGTGCGATCAAGGAATAGGCTATATGGATCAATAGTAGCCTATGATCAATATTATTCAGACTAACCATTAACCTCTTCCTACCGAGGGCAAAATAGGCCAATATTTGCCTGTTTTCACTAGTGACAAACAAAGGTGGTTATCTCAAAAACTATAAATGGTACAAATATGGTTCATGGCTTTTATTAAAGCAGACACCTGCAGTATTACGACTAAGCAGTGAAAAAATCCAGTTTTTGATACTTAACTACAACAATTTATGTACAGAAAATGTAAAAAAACTAAAAAAACGGGTACCTACATTCAAGTTTAAGAATTTTTACCTGGGGAGCTACAAATGCTATGGAGGAAATGACTCCTCTATCTGATTCAACAATATGCTGCCTACCTCTGGTAACAATCTGGTGTCAATATGTCAAACCATTCAAATTTTACAGGGTTTTTTTCAGGTGAACCTTTTTCGTTATCCAAATGGTGCCAAATGGTGCCAAATGTGCCAAAAATGGCAATGTTCCAGAAAGGTCTCAATATGATTTATTTTTTTAGGTTTTTACAATAAAATTAGATAATTTGTCAATATTGGCAATAAAAGTTCATTTTTAGACGTGTTCTTGGTGCTCTTCATATTACACAACTAACTACCCAAGGTTACAAAAAGCTGTCAAAACTCATGTAGCAGCACAGTGAATCTTGTGTATTTCACCAGAGCCCCATTAGCCAGAAATGAGTCCAGGAATGTGCAAACAGGTTTTCAAATGAATAATGGGAATAGTATGAAACTTCCCTACACATTACTGCTTGCCAGTCCTGTCCTTTATTCTGTTGCCACCTCCTATGACAGGGACGTTGGGGTTGGGTTTTAGAAGGCAAAACTTTATACATGACAAACATATATCAACTATATACAAGTGCACTAAGGTGTACTACTAAAAGTGCAGTGGATAAAAAAATCAAAGGTCCACCAGTTTCCTAGATAAAAAATAAAAACACCCCTGCTGTAACAAATAAAAAGATCCTTGCCCTCTAATTGCTGAAGTTACCGTATTTACACAAAGAAAGTACAAAATGGCAGGGTCCAAAAAGCTTAAAAAAATGAACTAAAAACAAAAAAAGGCAAAGGATCAAAACATGGGGGTGGAGGGTGAGGAGAGATTATTTAACCATTCATACAGAAGCCATTTAGACTACACATTCCCTCAGGAGAGCAATCTGCATCATTACAAACCCCACTAACCCTGTCCATGGAATTGTCCACCATGTTGATATACCCATTAGTCGCCCTTATACAACAACAATCAACAATAATAATAATAAACAAGTACTCCCTCATGTTATCATGTTCTCTCCCTCATACCATGCATAAATTGCCATTTTGTTTACCTGCACATCCTTCTGTACTGCATACAGAACAATTTACTCATGTGGAACAATGACTTTACTAAACACTTCCAGAAGCCATTTCACACTCAAAAAAATCAATTTAGTAGCTCATCTCAGACACAAATAGATAGCTAGCTGCTTGTTACCTGTAATTTTGCTTGCTAGCTTGCCACTGTAAAGGTAATACTATCTATATTAATTTAGCTGAGAGGGACCGATTTTATGCATAAGTATATAAGGTTAGTTAGCTTCACAGAAGAAACACAGGGATTCACGCATTGCAGCTAAATTGCACATTCATTTCCTTCGATGCTTACACCAAACTTACCGTTTCCACAAACATCTGTGTTGTTGGCAACGCCACGTAACACGTGCGAGTTTGTCAACACAGACAATACACCCTAAGTTTACTTCATAAATTATTTATCATACCGTTGGAATGTGCAATTTGTAATATTAATTGTATGAAAAACAATAAAATACAGTTGACAATGTAATTACGAACGCGCATGGCATTGCGTGAATTCACACTGGTATATCGAGAAAATCTGTAATACCACCAGCCCTAACGATGTTACCTGCCATGGCGAAATTCAATGCGTTTATAGCATAACACTGTTAGTATGATAAAACAACTTACATGTCAGCAACATCATCTCGGTCATCAGTGGATTCAGCGTCACTGAGACAGGATGAGTCTCCCTCGGCAAAAACATCTTCTGGCTTATCCAGTTCGTCTAGCACTTGGTGCACGGATAAACGCCTCAAAAATCTCGACATAACTACACAAAAACTGTCTCAAAAATACTCTAAAGTAAAAAAATGTAACTGCGGGCCTTACCTAATTAATTGTGCTTTGCTAAACGGAATGTAGCGAGCTACGCTACAAGGTAAAAACACTGCGCCATCTTGGTTCGATAATTACGCGTGGGTTGGCACTTCCTTATACGCAGGGCAGGATTTCCTTTTTTTACGACGGCTATTGTATTGAATGAGGGCTTTCTTTCAAAGATAAGAGTCTTGGCTATTGCCTGGAATATTTGACAGACAGTTTTAAAACCCAATGGAAAGCAAATAATACTCAGAGTGGAGGCGGGTGGAAGACGGTTTTTCCCACTTCAGATAGGCCTATTGTGCTATCAGTCAAAGAAATACACCCAATTGACGGCGGTTTTGCATAAATCTCTGCAAGCAAGTTCAAAACTACTCTGGCTAACATATACTAAGCCATGGGATTGGTACTCCAGAAACTGGCTGAGTTTCACAACGCCAAAGTGAACACAGCCGAACGAGTCGTAATCAAGTGCAAAAAAGCACAAGTCGGTTTAAAGTTGGAAAAAAAAAATGTACAGCCGTATGAAACTTTTAAAGTATTTTTTCTTGAAGCCTAAAGGTATAATGATTTTTCAAACCAAAGTTTTGTGAAATACAATTAAGCAGAACAGTTTACCAGCACATTGTTTATGGTGTGACATCAAGCTGCAATACATGTTTGAGAATTAGGTCCGAGTTTCCAACGTTATTTACGAAGTTTTATCCCGACGTTTTGGGCTTAAAAACCACTTTCCCAGAAGGAATGGATATATCTTAAGGATATTTAATCAAAATATTGAGGTGAGCACTTTATTATATATTATTAAATTAATGAAATGTATAATGTAATAATTTCCGTAACGCCGGCGTTACCGCTAGGGGGCGTTTGGCAGCAAGAGGTTAAATTTCGTTAAAAGCACCTGCAACAGCTGAGAATAAGCTACCAATGGCTTCCGTCTCATCTTAGAAAACGCCAAATTAGCCTGCTTGTTTAACAAATTTCATTTGATTATGCAATGAAGCAATGAACTCGTGTTCAAGCTTCATCCGAAGTTCATTCGGCTACATGCATTCTAATTTTGATTAATAAAATAAATAATGTTATTTTGCCTTAATGATGACACTAAATACAATAAAGCTGTCAGGTTGGCAACCCATAGGTTCACGCATATTTTCCCTTCTTTTATAATGTCCTGCTGTCGTGGATTTTTCCCTTTCAACCCACAGTGAGCAAGTCTGTCCAAACAGAACCACAACAAAACCATGTAATAGAATAAGAAAAAGAATTTCAGTTTATTTGGAGTTAAACTCAGAATGAGAGAGTCTTACCAGAATCTCTCTAACTTGAAAACAGAATACAGAGGACATTTATACACAATCTATTATTGCTTTACTGATTTGCCACAAGTGGCGGTTTCTAAACATACAGAGACAAGGGTATCCATTTCTTGGTGTTTAGTCTTTCGATAACCTCTAACCTTCAAACCAAGTAACGAAAACATCCATGTCTCTGCAGATTGTGAAGGGAGAGACACAGTGGGAGTGAAACACAGCAGGCCTGCTTAAAGCCTACTCAGTGTTCACAGAGAATACATTGTTTAATTACTAACTCAATATAATTGATCTACTATATTAAATGCTTAATGATAATCATGTGATTGTCTCTATGTTAATACACACACTGTAACGTTCCGTTCCCATCCTGTCCGTTTTCCATGTTTTACCCTTTCCCTCCGTGTCATGTTGGATTCCCTTTGTCCGTGTTTTCCCCGTTGCTACAGACTGGGCGTGTTCCTTCTGTTTGTTTCACTCTTTCCCCCCTGTTTCACTCTTTTGTATCCTGGTCCTTTGTTTCCCTGTCCTGTGCCCTAAAAAAGACTTCAGTTGGTTTAAACTTTGTGCTTAACTGCTCTAACCCTGCTGTTGGTATTTAACCAGCCCTGTCTGTTTGCGGTTGTCTCTGCCTGAACCTTGTCTGTCTTAATTACCAGCTTCCACCGTATCTGCCAGTCTGTAGCTGTTAACTACCTGCCAGTCTGTAGCTGTTAACTACTCCCTGTGTGTGTTGCGGTACCTCTGCCTCCATCTAACGTTGCGCCCACAGTTGGGTGTTCTGCCTCTTCACCCTACAGTGGTTCCTGTCCGGCCGTGGCTACCGCCATTGCTACGGTTACGGTTCCAGCCTCCACTGTGGCCCAGCTGCCCCAACCGGGCCAACCTGAGCTCCGCTACACTGCTCTGCCTTGCCGTATCCCGCCATATCCCTTCCTCTGCTTCCAGTCCAGTTCCAGTCCAGTTCCGGTCTGGAACATTACCGTGTTCCAGGGTTCCAGTTCCAGTTCGAACCGCTCCAGTCTCCAGTATCAAGTCCAGTTCCGGTTTGGAACAATTCCACGTTCCCGTGATTCAGTCCCTGTTGGACCGTCCGGTCCAGAACCAGTCCAGTTCCGGTTTGGAACAACTCCACGTTCCTGTTGGACCTTCCGGTCCGGAACCAGTCCAGTTCCGGTTTGGAACTCTCGTCTCCCGTATCAAGTCCAGTTCCGGTTTGGAACAACTCCACGTTCCTGTTGGACCTTCCGGTCCAGAACCAGTCCAGTTCCGGAACTCCTGTCTCCCGTATCAAGCCCAGTTCCGGTTTGGAACAACGCCACGTTCCCGTGATCCAGTTCCTGTTGGACCGTCCGGTCCAGAACCAGTCCAGTTCCGGTGTGGAACTCCTGACTCCAGTGTCCTGTCCAGTTCCGGCTTGGAACTTCTGGTGACTATCCAAGTCCAGCTCCGGCTTGGAGCAGTTCCAAGCGCCGGAGAACTTCCTAACCTCTCTTTACTGTTGTGTTAATCTGTGTACGGCTTGGGACTACCCCAAGCTCCTTAAATAAATCACCTTTTCTGTCCCCCTGTCTCTTGGTCGTTGCATTTGGGTTCAGCCCGTGTTAGGTTCGTGACACACACATTGTAAAACAGAAAATTCCTTCACACTGCTTATGAGAATGTGACCAACCTGTTTTACTTGTAGCGTAGGCTAATGCTTTTAAACAATCCACTTTCCCAGGAAGACCGTGAAAAGTGCAATTTACAGCAGGGGGAACAGACCTGCTCATGCATGAAGTTATAGCGCAGATGCAGAGAATGGCATTAAAATGAATTGTGCAACGTGCTGCAAATATTTTTCGTTAGTTCTCTTTAAAATAGTTTTGTTCAGTTATGGGATGACAGGTGAAATCAGCCGGGTTTTAATAAGCTGAGAGTATGGAAACCTTGTCACTGTCATTTTAAAAATATGAAGGACAAAGAATATGGTTCAAATTCAGTTAACGTGACATTTATCTCCGTTTTTTAACCGTATGCTATTGAAAAAACCTTATGCACAGCGAATCCGCTGTAACCTCTGTTATTTGAAAAACAATAAATGCAATATTCACTGGACAAGGTTTTGAACTTTTTTCAGTCAAAACCATTCTATTTACTTACAGGCTGTAGGCCTAGAGAGCTGTATTGTAATGACATCTGAAGCGCATTTTCAGAACTCAAATGTCCGTCAATTGCACTGCGCGAGTTTTCCATCATTGACAATTCACGCATTAGGCTTGATATGTTATCAGCAAATGGAAAGCCATTTTTAATGGATAGCCATTGTCCCGTATCAGAAGATTGTCCCCCCAGAAGATTACAGGAATTATTGGCAAATATAGGCTAAGTCATAGCTTGAGCCAGGATAATTGCGAATAGTCGATACATGTAACCTTACACGTACCATCGCACATCGCCTGGATGTTGATGGAGTGGGCTGAAAGCAATTTAATGCGGCATTTCCTTTCGCTGAGGGACAGGTATGTGGTATTTGACCACATTTATTTTTTATTTATTTATATTTTTGCATGCTTGTGCACGCTGTGTGTAACAGAAAGGAGGGTGTACTGTACGCACTTACTGTACGTCGCTTTGGATAAAAGCGTCTGCTAAATAAATGTAATGTAAATGTAATGTGTACACGCGTTGTGAACACGCCTATGTAGGCACATGTATATGCGCCGTTAAAATAACATGTAAACAACTGCGACATGACTTTAGACCAGGTTTGTGGTGGTTTTAGCGCAAGCGCTTTCTGCTGGCTCAAGATAGCAATACGCCAAAAATTATCCTGACCACTCCTCATCTTAAGACCAACACGCCAAGTTCACTTGTAATCGGTGCAAGAATACATGGTATTTACACGACGTGGGCGCTAGGCGTTATAATGAGCCCAGCGCCGGGTGTAAGATAGCAGAGACACTTGCGTTTGGGTTAGCGCCGCTTAGCGTCGGGTGTAAGATAGGGCCCCAGGTTTCCATAACTGCAATTTCTTTAATGACACCTTATGACCTTGCCCAGCAAGAAAGGAAAGCAGCATAAGCGTGTCTTCTTTGCAAGGATTTTCAGAGGGAGCATATCAGGAAATCATCTACTTATTGTACTAAGCTACTTCCATAACCTTGCGGCATGATAGTCCAAGTCCATCTTTTCCCTCTAAATGTGAACGCGAACCAATGCAGACTAGATCCTACTACTGGTATACTAAAACATACATTTGCTAAATCTATTACAGAGAAATAAGTAAATTCAGAAGGGCATGCACACAGGATAGTAGGAGGACTAGGGACCACTGGGGCTCTGGGGTGTACCGCTGCATTTACGGCTCTCAAATCTTGTACAAATCACTAAGTTCCATCTGCTTTCTTTACTGGGAAAATAGGAGTGTTACAAGGTGAATCAGGACACAGCACAATATTTCCTCACAGTTTTTTCCAGGCATCCCCTGAACTCACCGCAGGACTCACCTTTTTGTTGAACACATTCTGCAATCTTTCCCAAATCTGAATGATGAGGGAAAGTGGCTCTAATGCGTTCCACCAAATCAGTCCATTGCTCTGTCCACCTTTCTGCATTTCTCTTGGGTGGTCCCAGTGGTTGGCCTTGTGCATCCATTCCATTTTGATTGAAATTCCCTCTCAGCTGCAGCCACTGTAATCCAAACACTCTACGGAACACCATCTCCCAGTCCACACCAGTTGGTCTGTACATGTCATCAATGGTATTTAAATGCTTCAGGCAACATTCAACACCATGTTACGTACACCCCTTTCACACTTCTCAGTACTTTTCAACTCATGCAGGGAGGTGTCCTTGATTCACATAATTCAGATGCTCTGGTCACTCAGTTGTCTCCACCTTATCTCGCGGAGGGGGAAAGTTAAGACAAAGAAGTAAAAAAAAAAAAAAAACTTTCTTAACTATTGTTTTTACACCATATATGTTCATGTATAAGTACTGAAAATATATTCTTTAATACAAAGAGCTTTTACGTATCCATAAGTAGACCGGTTAGATTTAAAAGGAACCCAGTAGCATGCATAGAAGTTAAGGTTATGATTTATCTAGTATATAAAATAAGAATAAGTTTTCATAATAATAAATGCATGACTAACAGTTCAAAATATCAAAGTGTGTGTTTTTAAGTATTCCATATGAGTTTATATGATTCAATGTGCTCTCCTTTACCACACCGTGCGCTGACATTCCACTCTGAAATGGAGATGTTCTCCACTTTTCAAAGGTCTGTAGCTTAGAGGCCTGAAGCAGAGGCCTGGAGCAGAGGTTATCTAAGGAATGTAAAGATAGTGGCCGTATCCAAGCTGTTGCTAAAGAGGAAAGGTGTCTCTCCGTCTGTGATGGAATGTGGCACAGATGTGAGACAGAGAGAAACCTGCTATGTGGGGGTTGGTTTTGTGCCCCCTTCTAAACTGTGTATCTATCACGATCCCTTCAACTGGGGGTGGACCCAAATGCAGGACTTGGAGACAGACTCAGGTTAAGCTCCAGGGAGCACTTTTATTTTGACACACAAGCGGGGAAGGGGAGTGCGAAGTGCGGGTCTAGAACAGGGTAGGGCTGAAGGGTGGACTGAATGTTGGGGGCGTTGGAGAGGGGTTTGGAAGGTGGCAGGCAGACCGGAGATTACTGGCAGCGGGAGAGGAGACAGGCAATGGTGGCAGGCAAGCAGGCTGGCGGGCTGGGAAACAAGACTGGACAAATGTTAAACAAGACACAATCAAATACACAGGCCGAGTACAGAGCATGACAAGCTAGACAGGATTATGAACTGGCGATGTGACCCAATGAGAGCGGGGAATAAATACACAGGAGAATGAGTTAATTGGTGTTGAAAGCATGCAAATGTATGCAGGAAAGCGTGAACTGCTGAGGGAGCGTGTGGAATGTGAACGGTGGCGCGAGTGATTGGCTGGAGGGGAAATGAGCAGAGAAGTGGGGAATGCAGAGGGGAACCACGCCCAGCCTGCACAACACAGTACACGACACGGAACATAAAGACATGACGGGAAACGAAAGGAAGGGGGAAAACACGGAGAACAAAGAGGGAGGTGGACTGTAATTTGCTATAGTTTAGTTATTGTTAGCACAACTAATAATTTTTCTATCACAAATACAAAAGACTCCCTAAATTATAAAAGACTCCCAGACAGGGACTGTGTGGAATTTGATTTGGTGTGAGAAAGTCAATGAAATGTGATTTCATTGCAGCATTCCCTCAGGTAACCAAAAGTGCACAAGTACGAGAATAAATAAATAATGGTCCCCTGCGGGACAGACCGTAACAGCTATTTGCTGGTAAATGGATATGGACATGGGTATACACAATCATCAAATAACAAGACCATAGCACTCTGTACCTCTGTGACTTTGAAAATTTCTGGCTGTATCCAGAGTGATTTGATTAATGTATTCAGGTATTTAAAAGTTCTTAGTTTGTTCTGAGTTTGATTATTGTATCCAAAGGCTTTTGTAATCCAGCACACACATTTTTATCAGTTGCTCATTGCATGATAAATATTGACTTATCATTAAGTGAATGAACCTTAATTCACAGAGCTTAAGCACCTTATGTTCATTTGGTTCCCTTGCACTCTAATGAATGTATGCAAATCCATCATAAATCTGAAGATTAGAAAAATAATTTCACACTGTGAGGTAACAAACATGCTTTTATGACTGTGGGAGTTTAGTCTTGCTGAAATGCTGTTATTATTTTCATTGAAGTCAGAGGTTTACACTGGTGCCCAGGAGCTCTCCTTAACCTCCACTGTCTCTTCCATGATTGTTAGCATGATTTGAAAGGTTTTTGATGCCTGCAACACACATTACCTGACCTCATTAGAACTGTGATTGTCTTTCAAATATGAAATAAAGTGAGAGTAGAGGAGGGAGTGGGCCGGGGTAGAACTGAGTCTCTGTGTGAAAAGTGTCGGAGCGTCCAAAAAAAAACATCATGTGACAAAAACTGGCAGATATTTTTTTTAAAGTGTCGAGCTGTTTATTTGCAAGTCATTCAAGCTGAAGCGATGTACCATGGGAATTGACACCAAACCAGGTTCTGCAACATCTGCTGTCCCTAAGTGAGTTAGTGCAGAAAGTCAGAAATCTTTATGTCAGAATACTGCAGTGATGGATGAATCTCCAGAAAATGTTGCATAAAAATCTGCCATGCAATTAAGTGAAATTACTATTTGAATGAATGCTGCTGTCACAGTTTATCTGTGCAAAGAATTAACACTGATTGGGGTATTAAGCAATTAGAAATGTATCATACTGGAACAAGGTTGATAGTAATTAACGTAGTTCAGTCAGACAACTCACAATTTGAATTAAACAATATTTATTGAGATTAATTGAATACAACTTTCTTATCACTCTCCGCTTGCATGCATTTTTTAGTATAAGCCAGCCGAGAAGATAACAGGGAGCGACCACTGTAAAACCCCCCTAGGGATCTTGTGAGAGCAGAGCCCACATGTGGATGCTGGGGTGGGGGTGGGGTGCAAAAACTTTCTGGGAAGGCATACACTCGGGGTATGCCGGGCAGGTCAGCCTGGAAGCAGAAGCAGCAGCAGCAACAAGAATATCACAGCTGTGACAGTGCGCAGTAGCAGCAGCAATGCAGAATGAGCGAGGGTATGAACAGGTAAGGTGATGATTTAAATACCCTTCCCATTAGGGGCGTATAGCGTCATGTGAGAGTCAGATTTGGCGCCACTCGAATTGTCTGCCCGAACTAGCTTCGCAAGCTTTGCATCATTTATCGTTTACCCAAGGAAATATCAAAGGAGTCGCTTCATGTTAAACAAATTGCAAACCTGTAACAGGGAATAGTCCAATTTTTGACAAACTTCTCATCATATTTAAATCTAATATTACAGAATAGCAGTGGGAATGAATGCTCTTTGTTTAAAAATATGTAAAGGCCTTTCCAACCATTTTGGGCAATAAACAGATATTGTTACCTAATATTGTAATGATTGTTACCTGGGGTTATTCCACAAAGTAAGATAAGCCATGAAATAATAGTGACATAACCTCAGAAACTTATATGTATGACTAAATCACGAAGGCATGATTTTATGAAGGCTTTTTCTTCTATTTCATAAAAGCATAAATTTGCAGTGATTTTGTATGGAATCCACCTTTTGGTGAGCTTTCAGATATATTTACTGAAAGGTATATTTATTTATACACAGTAGAGCCCGACCAATATGGGATTTTTGAAACAGATACAGATTTTAGAGGGAGGGAATTCACAGATTACCGATATGGCAGCTGATATCGTGAACTTTTGAGCTTGAATGAAAATAGACCTTTTCTACGTGGATTGTGCACAGATTTAGCACCAATATGACTATGCAAAGGTACTCAGAAGACTTCTTTCTTAAACTTTATTACAAAAAAATTTACATTATTAAATTATTATAATATTAACACGATTCACATCATCAAGCAATTTTAGAAATGAACAGTGATCAAATAAATAATAGAAATTAGATAAATAGCAAAATAAACATCAGTACTTTAAGTAACTTACTGACCATTTCAATAAAGAATAAATAAAAATAATAGGCTCTTTAAGTGCTACACATTTTATGACACAAAGAAAAACGCCAGCACAGAAAAACTTGCTATAGCTATTCATTGATATGTGTTAATCCGTTCATTAACTGCTTGATTGATAATTAAGAACTGGAGTAAGCTATATCCGTATAAACCCAGCTAACAAAATTGCGTTCTAGGAAGGTTCCCTCTATGTTATTAAGGTTGCTCTAAACGTTCCCTGGTTGATGCAATGTTGAGTTTTTTTCAGGTTCTAAGAACTTTCACACAACGTTTCTGAGGAACGTCCCTTTAACATTCCAGAAACATTCTAGGAGCATTCCTCTTAGGTACTAGGCGCATTCTATGTAACATGAGGGTATCGTTCTGGGAACCTTCCTCTTGTGCTCCACGAACAGTTTATATAACATCAGGGGAACATTCTAGGAGCATTCCATGTAACATCAAAGGGGAACATTCTCTGGGCATTCCATAAAACATCAGGGCAATGTTCTATGTTACATGAGGGTATCGTTCTGGAAACCTTCCTCTTGCTCTCCACAAACAGTTTATATAACATCAGAGGAACATTCTAGGAGCATTCCATGGAACATCAGAGGAATCTTCTATGTAACATTAGGGTATCTTTCTGGGAACCTTCCTCTTTTGCTCTATGAACAGTTTATATAACATCAGGGGAACATTCTAGGAGCATTCCATGAAACATCAGGGGAACATTCTATGTAACACGAGGGTAACATTCTGGGAACCTTCCTCTGGCGTTCTAAGAGTATTCTATATAAGATGAGGGGAACATTCTCTGGGCATTCCATAAAACATTAGGGCATCGTTCTACGTAACATGAGGGTAACATTCTGGGAACCTTCCTCTTGCACTCTACAAACATTGTATAACATCAGTGCAACATTCTAGGTGCATTCCATGTAACATAGGGGGAATCTTCTGGGAACCTTCCTCTTGTGTTCTTCAAACATTCAATATGACGTTCCAGGAACGTGCCAGGAACATTATATATAACATTAGGGGGACGCTCATTTAAAAGGTTTAAATGCAGGGTCTAAGTGCCTAACACAAGGGCTCACCAGTAATTGTTTGCATTTTGGCTTTATTAGACAGTATTTAGTGATAACTGATAGAAAAGCAATGTTGGAAACCATTGAGAATCACAGCAGAGATAGGCATCGGCTGAACGTAAGTCCACAGCTTTTAGGTTATGGTACACAGTGCAATGCAATGAGGGTGTAAGGACACGCCAGGGGGAGTTCTACAACAATTTCCATACAACATTTACACTTAGCCAATTTAGACCCTGCCGATGCCGGGACTCGAACTTGTGATCCTTTTGTCAAGAGCTTGCACCTCTGCCCATTACACCACGGTCTTCTGACGATAGAGCCCAACTCCAAAAAAAAAACTACCAATAATGTAGGACTTTGGTTGTACCAGACCTGTGCCAAAGAATACTTTTATTTTCAATTGTATTCATAAATATTACATTACCAAATAGGAGAACTAATGAGGAATGAAATCTCAAACGTTTGTGACGATGTCATTTTCTGTAGCTAGTGGGTTACCATAACACATTTTATAGGGTAGAAAATGTTCAAATCATAATGAAATCTATCTGTGCAAAAGAAATATTGCAAGTATCTTATAAGTGACTTTTTAAATTGCCTATATATATAACTTGTTTTAGGCCTATAACTAATTTTCGTGTTATAAATGTGAGAAATATCTGCATAACACCTTATTTACAAATTTCCCAGAAAAGCTAACCTATTTGTAAAACATCCTTTCATAGCCTACAAGAGTTGTAAAAATGTTGTCAGAGCTGATTATGATATAAGCTATGCATTAAATATCTAAGTGGAGGGTTAATAATGCTAGACTGCATGACATATCATAGCCTATACAAATGTATTTCACAGATAACTGAGCAGTTATTGCTCCAAACTTTAATAATAATATTCATTTTTATTGCATTATATAGCACGTCGCAGTTCAATATAGCCTCGCTATATGACTTGGTGAACCTCTAATTCTATAACACTATATTCTCAGTCAAGCTGATCTCCTGGATAACAAAGCAATTTTTCCCCTGCTACGAGTAGGATAACCCCAGTAAAATTGCATAGCCTAGTTTGAAACGTAGGCAACCAGTTGGTAAGAAAAGCGGAGGTATCTAAACGTGTAAAAAGCCATGTGGAATAGACTACTGCAACTTGCTCTAAGAATTACAGCTCATTTTGTAGGCTAATTATTACTGGGTTACATTTCTGCAGAATGCGATGTCCCGGAGTAAGAAACTGTGGGTGTGCGTTCATTATTAGGCTACCCCTTGTTAATGATGCTTACACTATGCAAGGTGCCCCCCTAGTGGTAGTTGTTGAGTCCCAATTATAGCAACCTATTCATATTTCTCTGAAATTATAAATTAATTTACAACAAAAAACCTTGACATTTTGACAACTCCTGTAGGCTATAATTGTTAAAAGGCCTTTTACAAATATGCTAGCTGCTCTGGGAAATTTGGCAATAAGGTACCTGTGTTATGCAGATATTTGTGACGTTTATAACACGAAAATTAGTTCAGCATTAAGGGAGTTACAGACCTAGCATATTTTCTCAGGGGAAGTCTGCATCTGTCAATACACTACCAAAATACGCTGATCTTTATGTGACTTATATATGTATTATATTAGCCTATATGTAACCTATAAAACAACGCATAAGTGAGCAGTATTTAGTTTTTTATATTTAAGGACTGAGCAACCAATGATCATAGCTGAACATACCCCTTTCATGCCGACTTGAAATGTATAGGTCTACGACTTGAAATAAATAGGCCTACGCCTTGAAATAAATGCGAGTGCAAATAAATAGGCTACCCATTGAAATAAATAAAAGAGTATATGAATATTTATTTTGACACACGCCAATAACAGCTTGTTTAGCCTGATCTTCCGAGAAAAAAATCCAAGCGTGATTTTGAGGTTATATGATTACAAAATAAGCATTTGAAGACTAAATAACCATTGTTTTTTTCTGTTACCCAGTGAGCATTTTTGTGTTGAAAAGTCGGCGGAACTACAATGGTGGTGTCATCTGCATATACCCACTGAGCACAAACCTATATAAACATTAAAATGTTGGTGAAATATGGAATACCATCCAAGCTCTCATTTGGCCATTTTTAGACTGGCTAAAATCTACAATATAAATGTGCACATTTTATGTTATAATTTTCATATGTGATTCAGTTGTAAATTCAAAGACAAATAATATGGATTAATGTGGATGCATTTCTCAAAATGTCATTGCTTTGGCAAGCGAAATCCGGCTGACACATAGATGCAATTTCACCGCATGAAGTGTATCACTTAAAATGTCAAAACATTTAGCCAATTTGTTGCGACAACAAGCTTGGGCAAACAACATGGCACAAGTTTCTATCCTAGGCAGGCAGAGTTTTTACCCAAAAATAATGTTGCACGAATTTCTGCTATGCGCATGTGTGTGGACTTGTACTGTACATGTTCGTTTGTGATATCATTCATTAAACACTAAAACACACAGGTAAACACGTGGCCTCGATGGATCAGTGGAAAAGCACTTCGGGTTCGAGGATTGTGAGTTTGATTCCTGCTTGCTGTGGTGTTTATTTACATGAAAAAATTTGGTTGAAACGTAGTCGAAACAAGAACTCTTGAAAGAGGTCTACAAATAGATGGAGAAAGAAATTTACTTTGGAACCATTTTAAGAGCTCTTTTCACTGACTGCAATAGACGTTCATTTTAGGGATTTTAGCCAGAAAATTGCTCGCTGGGTAGGTCTTTTAGTAGCTCAACCAGGTAAATCGCATGTCATCAGCAATTCCAGATTTTCACAACATGGGTTCAAATCCAACTCAAGATAAACCTCAAAGGTCATTCTCTCTTTCCCTCTGATTTTCTAGTCTCTCATTGATTACTGTCCAATAAAGCCAAAATGCCACAAAAATATATTTAAATGGGACTACATATCACCATCTATTCGGCAGCAGAAGAACAGGCCTAAGATCTAATAATAGTTACACAATCAAGTTGTAGGAATGTTCTGAGGACTTGAGAGGAACTCAACATTATGACATCCAAGTGAAATATTGCAACGTTTGTGACGTTTATGGGATGTTCCGGGAATGTCCTTTTGTTATCTTTGTTATCTTGGAGTAACATTCCTCTGTATATACACCCCAGAATATTCCCAAAATAATGTTTTGTAATGACGTGGCAAGAATGTATGGGGAATGATAGCAATGTACTCCGGTCTCACAGTAAGGGAACATTAAATGCAAGAATTAGAGAAACAAAAAAGGAACGTTTCGACTAACATTCCGAGAACACTCCCTTGATGTTACATAGAATGTTCCTGTAATGTGAAGGGGAAGTTCGACAATCAAGTTTTAGGAATGTTCTGAGGACTTGAAAGGAACTCAACATTATGACATCCAGGGAACGCATTGCAACATTTGTGATATTTATGGGATGTTCCTGGAATGTTCTTCTGTTATCTTGGAGTAACATTCCCCTATACACCCCAGAATGTTCACAAAATGACATTTTGTAATGACGTGGCAAGAATGTATGGGGAATGTTAGCAATGTACTCCAGTCTCACAGTAAGGGAACATTAAGTGCATGCGTTAGAGAAACCCAAAGGGAACGTTTCGGCAAACATTCCTAGAATATTCCACTTACGTATGTTCCATAGAATATTCCTGTCATGTTCGTGGAATGTGAAGGGGAAGTTCGACAGTCATGTTTTAGGAATGTTCTAAGGACTTGAAAGGAACTCAACATTATGACATCCAGGGAACGCATTGCAACATTTGTGACATTTATGGGATGTTCCTGGAATGTTCTTCTGTTATCTTGGAGTAACATTCCCCTATACACCCCAGAATGTTCACAAAATAACATTTTGTAATGACGTGGCAAGAATGTATGGGGAATGTTAGCAATGTACTCCGGTCTCACAGTAAGGGAACGTTAAATCCAAGCATTGGAGAAACCCAAAGGGAACGTTTCGGCAAACATTCCTAGAATATTCCACTTATGTTACATAGAATGTTCAGGTAATGTTCGTGGAATGTGAAGGGGAAGTTCCGCAATCAAGTTTTAGGAATGTTTTGAGGACTTGAAGGGAACTCAACATTTTGACATCCAGGGAAAGCATTGCAACGTCTGTGACATTTATGGGATGTTCCTGGAATGTTCTTTTGTGATCTTGGAGTAACATTCCCTTATACACCCCAGAGTGTTCCCAATGTAATGTTCTGCAATCACATTACAGGGCTGTATAGGTAACATTCTTTATAGATCCCAAACGTTCCTCATTACCTGGGAAGGTAGTCTTACAGGAGGTTACAGGAGGCCTATTTTGCAGCCGATCAGCGCTTTCTGTCTGGTCACATAACGTTGGCTAAAAAGGTGAAAAAAGAGCCAAACTAAATGGTTCAGTCACCGAACAACGCATCAATTTAAAACCCCTCGGAGCTAGGCTAGGAAAAGTTTAGAAAACCCTTAACTGGTTTTAGCCGTGAGTGTGTACAGGATCGTTTACCAAAACCTACCTGTAGAATCATTTTACTTGGGTCATAAATAAGGAATGGTACTCCCAAGTTTTGTGGGAATTTCGAACATTTTCACAGTTAATTTGACAGTTGAACATTTGTGTTTATTTTATTATTATTATCATATGTTATCTCTATATTATGGCTACCGATTGTGGCTTAACGTGGACGGAGGAGGAGACGCGTTGCATCGACGTAAACACTTGGAAAGCGGCAAATGATCCATGTTATATTTATTTTATTTTTCCAACTGTAATGTTAAATGTTGATATTTACCATGGAATGCAGAAGATAAAATCCGCTATCAAGGAAACGTGCTGGTTGGAGCGCATTCTAGGTTTTGAAAACCACAGAACAGAATGCATTCAAGTAATGTGCACTGCAGCCTACGGACAGGTCAAGGTAACGTTATCAAAAACCTCTCAGCTAAAACATTTCCGAAACGTTTCAAAAATAAAACCCTAGTGTGTACGAGACCATGTTAGCTAATGTTAGCTTGATGACTGGTAACATAGCAGGGGCTGTTTCACGAAGCAGAATTACTGAGTTAACTTGATAACCTGCACTGAGTAAAAACCCGGAACAGCTCTTTTTCTTCAGTCCATGTTCCAGATTTGTGAGGGTTCCGGATTTTACTCAGTGCAGCTATTCAGCCAACTCCGTAAGCTTTGTGAAACAGGCCCCAGGAGCTGTCATTCGCTAGCTACCATTAGCTAGCTATTCAAAACAAACGTCATCATCACCTTAAGTCGGTCACGTTAATCCCATTAATTTATTCGATATTAAAATAAATGCCTCAGTTAGTTAAAACACGGGGGTGAATCTAAATGCACACTGTCCTAAATATACAGTATATGTTACTCATGAATTATTACGTTAGCTAAGTAATCTCATCTCATCTATCTTCTTCGCGCCTCGTGGCACATAAGGCCTCCACCGAGCATCTCCACTGTTCTCTATCCGCTGAAATGGCGCGCACCTCATCCCATGACCTCCAACCTGCTTCTTTCCTTTCTTCTCCACTCTACGTCTCCATGTTGTTTTTGGCCTTCCTCTTTTCCTTTTTCCTTCTGTTGCCCAGGTCATCGCTATATTGGAGTCATTATTCTGATCTTGTCTTAGAATATGGCCGATCATCTTCCACCTCCGTCTTTTAACTTCCTCGCTCAGCGGCTTCATTTCTGCCCTTTCCAGTAGTTTGTCTGTACTGATATGGTCTTGCCATCTGATATGGAGAATTCTCCGCAGGCACTTGTTCTGAAATATATCCACTGCATTATCATCCCCTTTATTCATCTTCCATGTTTCACATCCATAAAGCATGACCGGCACTACTAGTGTCTTATATAGCCTCATCTTGGTTCTTCATGAGATACTGCTGGAGCTCCAGATCTTCTTTAGCCTGACAAATGTGCCCCTGGCTTTTGATAGTCTGTTCCTTAAGTCCTTCATACCACCTCCCTCTTTACAAACCGTTGCTCCCAAGTAAGTGAACTTGTCAACTTCTTTAACTTCTTGTCCACCGATGGTAATATTTTCCTGGTTTCTTGCATTTATCCTCATCCCTTCCGTTTTTTATAAGTTGATCTTGAGACCCACCCGTTTGGCTTCTTCTTCCATTCTAGATGTCTTGTCTTGGATCTGTTGTTTGGTAGAGGAGAGCAGCACTACGTCATCCGCAAAGTCCAGATCATCAAGTTTTGATGTGAACTTCCATCTAATTCCATTCTCGCCATGGCACACTGTTCTTCTCATCACCCAGTCCATTACAATCAAAAACAAAACTCCCGACATGTTGCATCCTTGTTTCACTCCAGTTTTAATGTCAAACCACCCACATGTCTCTCCTTGATCTTCTACAGCACACTGGAAGTCTTCATAGAAAAGCCTCACCATTCTCACAATCTTCTCTGGGATTCCATACTTCTTCATGATCTCCCACAGGCTTTCACGGTGGATAGAATCAAAAGCCTTCTCAAAATCTATGAAGTTCAAGTATAGAGTTGCTTGCCACTCATTAACCTGTTCGATGATGTTCCGTAGTATGAAAACCTGGTCTGTGGTTCCCTGCCTTTCCTGTATCCTGCCTGTTCCTTTCTCAATCTGCTGTCGACTCTGTTCCTTACACGATCAACAATAATCCTTCCAAGTATCTTCCCCACGACAGATAGTAAGGTTATGCCCCTCGAGTTCTTGCACTCTTTCAGATTTCCTTTCTTCGCTAGTTTGATAATAAGCCCTTTCTTCCAGCTCTTCGGGATCTTCTCATGTCTCCATACTTTCTCCATTAGATTATGAACTTTCTCCACCGAAAACTCTATGTTTGCCTTCAATAACTCGGCCGTGATGGAGTCAATCCCTGGTGCCTTACTATTCTTCAGTCGCTTTATCGCTGCCTTGACTTCACCTAGTGTTGGTTCATTGATTGCAATCTCTTCAATCATTTCACTGAATTCAAATTCGCATTCATCATCACTTGTTATCGGATTTGTTGGTTCTTCCCTAGTAAAGGTTGTATCAGCGATTTTGGGTGACGTCACTTCTGAAGCGAAATCCCAAACAAACATACTTATGAATAATTATGTTATGTTTTAAAAAATAGTGTTCAAGCATCCAGAATTATAACCACGTTAATAACGTTTGTAAGAAACCAAACCGTTTGTAAATCCGTCAAGATTTCAGCGAGATAAGAGTATTAGCGTTTGTTGCAGATCATTGTGATTGGTTGGAATACTGTTTATTTTGGTTTTGAGTGGTTGGTAGTACCATTTGTTTTTGTGTACGATCTCGGAGCATAGGCTGCCTACAGAGACGCGGTTTTTTGACGGCCTGCTTATGGGGCGGGCAGCTAGCGGATCGTGAGGAAAAATCAGATGAATGTGATCATTTATGTTTCCACCCAAAATCGCTGATACAACCTTTAAGCACTTCCTCAAAATGCTCGGTCCACCTTGCTTGTACTGCATCTTTTCCGCTGACAAGGTTCCCATTCTTATCCAGTATTGCTGCGCTCTGTCTAGATCTTTCATTACACAGCGTCTTCGTGAGTCCATATAGCGTTTTCATGTGTTGGCTTCTAGCAGCCTCCTCCGCTTCACTTGCGATGTTGTCCATCCAGATCCTTTTGTCTGCCTTTATACTCCTTTTCACTTCCCTGTTCTTTTCTACGTACTTCGCCCTTAGCTGCTTCTTAACTCTTTCTGAACATGTACCTAGGATCTTCTTATTGATATCTTCCCTTTGGTCTACAAGGCCCCATGACTCTTCACTTATCCACGGTTTCTTCTTCTTACGAGGTTTACCAAGAACTGCTTCTGCAACTTCTATGTATGCCTTCTCCATTACCTGAGAGTCACGCTCTACTTCTTCCTCTTCGTCCACTACTGGCTCTTCATCTTCTAACACCTGGTACCTATTCCTCAAAGTGATGGTAAATGTCTTCAAGATATCTTCACTTTTCAGCTTGTCTGTATCATACTTGACCCTCATGCTCTTCCTTTCCTTTAGGTGTTTTTTCAGCTTCAACATAACCTTTGTGCAAACAAGATGGTGGTCACTTCCAATGTCTGCAGACCTGTATACTCTCGTATCCTTCACCGAATTCCTGAATCGCTTACTAATTAGTACATGGTCTATCTGATTCCTTGTCTTCCCATGTGGTGATATCCATGTTGCCTTGTCTATGGTCTTATGTGGGAACAATGTTCCTGTTATAACTAGCTCGTTCATGCCGCACATCTCACAAAGCCTTTCACCATTATCTCTCCTAGCCCATGCTTGCCCATTACTCTCTCATAGTCCCAGTTTTCTTCTCCAACATTAGCATTCATGTCCCCGGTGACAATCAGCATATCGTGGGATTTCCTACTGTCCAGTACATCTTGCAGTCTCATGTAGAATTCATCCTTTACCTGCTCGTCTGCATCTTCTGTTGGTGCGTAGATATGTACGATCGTAAGCTTTATGTATTTGGAATAGTATCTGGCTAGAATGATCCTTTCACTGATTGGGGTCCAATCCATCAGAGCTTCTGCCGCGCCTTTTGACATCAGTATACTTACTCCTTCTCTGTGGTTGTCGTCGTCTCTTCCAGAATAGATCATGGTTTCTCCCTCTGCCAGTTGCACTTTTCCCTGCCCTGTCCAGTGTGTTTCACTGATACCCATGATGTCGATACCTCTTCTAATCATTTCTCTTGCTGCCTGTACGATGTTACCGCTTCTGTACAGTGTTCTTACATTCCAGTTTCCAATCTTCATGGTTTTTTTCGGGTAAACTAGTCGCTTTGTCGGCTCGAGGGCGTCCTGCTGGCTTTGACCCCCAAGCGTCATTCGGTCTCTCCTATTATGAGGAATAGCCACTGCATCCCCTAGATTTAGTAAATTTGCTCTGCTTCTGGTTTCTGTAATAAGCTTTTTTTTACGGGAGAGGGTTATCAGCCCACTCTTGGTCTGGCCCCTACCCTTCGACCTGTTCGGCATGGGTGACCCTACCAGGAGTACAAGACTCCGGCCGATATAGCTCTAGGGGTCACAGGGACACACAAACCCCCTCACCACGATAAGGTGGTGACCCCAGCGAGGGGGTAGCTAAGTAATGGTGCTAAGTAAAAGAGCACAACGAGGTCTGTGGATGTATCTCACGTTAACGTTACTGGTAGCTGATTGCCGATAGCTAGCTAGCAATGTTTATATTCATCGGCAGTTTGCAAACATTTATTAAGACCGCAATTAAAGAATGAATAACATTACTGTTCTGTTAATACACTATTATTATTGACAATATTCAATTAGCTAGCAAGAGAAACCTGTTCCTTTCATTCATTGAGTCTTCCTCCAGCAGCAGCGCTGGTCTCTGACTGAGTGAAGATTCCATGTCACATGATATGATGAGGGTAGCGAGTGTAGCATTGTTGTTTACGCTCATATGTATAATTACACAAAATCGTATTTTATTTATTATTTTATTCATTACATTAATTTATTTCTTTTATAATATTCACATTTAGCCTACTATATCAGGAAACTGTCATATTGTCCCTCTACGCTGTGACCTCATTTCCTGTCTGTTGACCTTAAAAGTAGTCCCCATCATACCACTGCCTCTTTCCCGCTATTGCATTTGTGGAAAGAGGTATGTATCCACTGTCATCAGCCCCACTATGGTGCTTTCCCCTATAATTGATTCAATTATCTATCCATCCTTAATGTATCTTATATGTCCTCTTAATATGTACTTGGCATATGCATTTTTGTTGTTGTATATATTGTAACTGTATAGCTAATATTGGTCACAATTCTTATGTAGGCTAGGAGCTGAAGTGGAGGTTGAGTTTCCTGTGATGTACTACGTTTATTCTTTTTGTTCGAATAACAGGTAGGCTAAGCCAAACTATTTCTGTTTTTATTTTTATAGTAGTTTAATTTGTATTATCATACTTATGCGCTCTTTCCCGCTATTGCATTTGTGGAAAGAGGCTAGGAGCTGAAGTGGAGGTTGAGTTTCCTGTGATGTACTACGTTTATTCTTTTTGTCCGAATAACAGAGCAAATATATGGCGGCAGGCCAAAGAAATACAGAAGTTGTCCATCTCGTCTGTGAAAATACACAACGCAGAACCACACCGGTCACACTTGGTGCCGTGACCCGGATCAGAATCGAATAAAAAAGTGGTTGCTGCGGAGTTTCAAATGGAGGGGAAAGTCAAAGGGGGGTGAGTGTAGCGGGTGTAGCTCGGCTAGTTCGCTAGTAAAAGCACAGTGAGGTGCAGTAAAGCGAAGGCCTTGTAGCAGGTTACCGTGACAACACTCTCTGATGACGCAACCCTCAGGGTCAAAATAACGACGTTATCCTTAGCTATCGGCGATGTCGTCTTTAGCTGATTGGTAACGCGTTCGCTTACGAGTGAGAGGAGCGGGGTTCAAATCTCACCTTGGACTTATGAGTAAAAGTAAGCTTCTCTCTTTCTATACGGTTACATTGATGCCTGTTGACCCGGATCAGAATCAAATAAAAAAGTGGTTGCTGCGGAGTTTCAAATGGAGGGGAAGTCAAAGGGGGGTGAGTGTAGCGGATGTAGCTCGGCTAGTTCGCTAGTAAGCACAGTGAGGTGCAGTAAAAGCGAAGGCCTTGTAGCAGGTTACCGTGACAACACTCTCTGGCGACGCAACCCTCAGGATCAAAGTAACGACGTTATCCTTAGCTATCGGCGATGTCGTCTTTAGCTGATTGGTAACGCGTTCACTTACGAGTGAGAGGAGCGGGGTTCAAATCTCACCTTGGACTTCTGAGTAAAAGTAAGCCTCTCTCTTTCTATACGGTTACACGAGAACACTATATAGTTCTGTGGCGAGAATAGAATCAGATCAAAAACGTCTACGACGTAAAAAAAAAGCCAAGTTACTCACGCATAGCCTACATTGCGCTGTCTATAAGTCCTTAATTCCAACTTGCAAAAACTAGGCCTGCCTTTAAAAGTCTTGATATCAAAATGTGGCCAAGTTACAACTAACAATATTACCTATCGTAGCTCACACTAAATAAACTAGCTCTATTCCAAAGCAATGCTATCCAAACTTATTTAATGCAACTTGGCCCTGTGTTTCTTCATCTTTGCATGTGAAGAGATTGTGCCTCATGGAACAACATATGATTTCAATGAATGTTTTTAACAGTTGATAATGAATAAATACACTCCAGAAATGATATCGTTGTACTTTGTTGGCAAGTTTACTTTAGAAAATGTACAGGTTTTAAAATGTTAACTGCTGCTACAGAATTCTTTACAATTCACAAACACATTTATATCAAGAAACATCATGTACAATAGAGAAAGGGGTGATGAATAAATAAATGCAGATACAAATTAGTAATATTTTTACCTAGAAAATAGTGTACATATAGCATTTTTACAAACGTATCCAGACATGTTTGTGGGTCAGATGGTGGCAAATAAGTAATAGTACCAATTTTCTTAACATAATAGTATTTATAATATTTGCAAACAGAATTTTGTGAACACAAGGATATCTATGCTCTGTAGGACCACACAGGTTTTGATAGAAATCCAAATAAATAAATCAATCAATACATAATAATAACAATACATTTTATTCATTCTGTGCTTTTCATAGACCCAAAGCAGTGGATGTAGACAATTGTTCAAACATGCCCTATAGTGTAGTAATTTTTCTGTTTAATTTCTAAGTGCAACACATCTGAATCAGAGTATTTCCACTATACATTATTTTCATTTTGCAGTTTGATGTGGCACATAGTTTCATTGACCACATTCTCTTGAGATGGTAAGATGAAGAAACACAGGGCCAAGTTGCATTAAATAATTTAGGAAAGTTTGGATAGCATTGCTTTGGAATAGATCTAGTTTATTTAGTGTGAGCTACGATAGGTAATATTGTTAGTTGTAACTTGGCCACATTTTGATATCAAGACTTTTAAAGGCAGGCCTAGTTTTTGCAAGTTGGAATTAAGGACTTATAGACAGCGCTATGTAGGCTATGCCAGAGTAACTTGGCTTTTTTTTACGTCGGAGGCGTTTTTGATCTGATATCACTTATTTTTTTATAGCTAACTAATGATGAATAATGCATGAAGATAAACACGGAGAGAGACATTCATTCCAAAGAAATGCATGCAGACATTCGCATAACCATAACGCCCTCTATTGACAAGAATGAGAACAGTTATCCTATTACAGACAGCACACAATTACAAAAGAGTTTGTAGATGAGCAGTATTTAATGTGTAATGAAATACAATGAACAGCTGAAACATTAACATCAACATTAAATTAATGAACCAAGTCTACATGGAGACATGCATGCACAATGGGCTAGACGCAAACACATTCTAGCTAAAAGACATACAGCCTAAATAGTTTGCATCAGTAAAATATGGAAATACAGTTTTAAAATAGGGCTATTAGTATTCTATAGAAAATGAAATACATTTAACGTTAGGCTATTCAACACTGGATTGCCGGATGCGTAACTCCAACCTTCCATGTGTGGACTCCAACCTTCGCAGTTTTTTTCCCGGTAGTGTAGAACGTTACCTGCGGGAAATGTTTTGGTACCGGACAGCTAGGTTTAGTTTAGTTTTATGTAGTGCAATGAATGTAGGCTATAAGGCATGTTGATTCGCTTCGTAGTAGCCTAGCTTGTATCTGCTTCCTGACTAGAAGCAGACTGACGTTTCTCTGGCAACAGTGTAACGTTGGCGAACAAGCTTAATTGGACAACGCATATTTCCCAGGAATCTTAGCCAGAAAGAAAACAATAGATACTACTAAGAAAGTACATACCAGAGATTATTCTTATTATTATTATTATTAAAAGTGTTTGCAGTAAGCTACATTATCTGCAGAGTAGCGTAGACTAGAGCTACATTCGGAGGCTATTGTTGTTTTTCTTTTTAAGTGACTAACCATGAATGAGATATGTTTGGGGAATTGGCGGTTACCCTCCCCAAACCAGACAAGAGCGAGCGTCAAGTGAAACATTGAACAGTTAATATTGGAAACCTCTTTTGCCTTTGCAATAAAAATACGTTAATGTGTTAAGTCTAATAAATGAGAAGTTGCACATTGTTTTGTAATGGGGCGTGACATGTGAGGTAGGAGGAGCCAAACGCAGCAAGAGGATTCTTTAAGCCCTAGGGCCACTAAGGCGGGAAACCCCGCAGTTAAGGGAGGAGACAAGACAAGGAACACACACACCAAAGCTACAGACCGGCTCACTGTTACACACCAATGAGTAGAAGCACAAACAAAAGGCGAAAGGGAACAAAGAACTGCTACCCCATACTTCTACGAGCTAAGTAACTAAAAAACGAGCCGGAAATAACAAACGCCCTGTCTCGGCAACGAGACGTATAAGAACAGGCGAGTAGCATAATGGCACAAATACACACCAACGTACTGAAGCTACGAACCGCAACACTGTAACACGCGAATGAGTAGAAGCACAAATGCCTGGTTTCACAGCAAGAAATCCAAACAAGGCGAAAGGGAACAAAGAACTGCTACCCCATACTTCCACGTGCTAAGTACTTACAAGGCCAGCAATAATAAACGCCCTGCCTCAGTAATGAGGCGTAAGAATAGGCAAGTAGCATAAAAGGTACACATAAAACACACAACCAACAAACACTGAAAACTAATGCAAATTAGTATACCAGGAGGCGAAAGGAACGGGGATCTAACGTTCCAAGGCTACTCTCAGACTCGCAGTCAAACGGAAACCTGTCAACAAAAAGCCCAAGCTCCATGTAAGGAGCCATACCTGGAGAACAAACAGAACTACAGTTCCGAACAAAATCTTCCGGCAAGTACAAAGGACAAAAACAGAACAGCAGCACCTGAATTACCGGCTAAAAGACCAACACGAGTTTAATGGAGAATAAAAACCCTGCCTCTTGGTAAAGAGGAATGTAAGCAGGAGGCGAAGGAACAGAGATAACGTTCCGTGGCTACTTCCATAAGCTCGCAGTCACATGCAGAACATAAAGGGGTAAACGCCCGATCTCCCAGGAGGGAGAAACATTTTACAGGCGAGCCGACGGAGCACCGTCGTCCCATAACTTTACTAGCAGAAAGACTAATGCAAGCTTAACTAGAAAACACACGCCCTAGCCTCTCAGTAAGGGGAAATGTAACGAGGCGAAGGAACCGAGAATGAATGTTCCAAGGCTACATTATTCAAACTCAAACTGAAAAGTGACAAAGAAAACAGCTTTGAAAGCAGATTGACTTACCCTAAATTAAAAAAATACCTTCATCCATATTTTAACATAATCAACTCCATAACATTTATTTTCATTGGATAAGCTTAGTTCTCAAATCAAATTAAAACCTAATCAAGTGAGACTTCTCACCATAGCCAATATTTACAAAACTAGAAGGTAGTCTTATTCAAACTCAAACTGAAAAGTGACAAAGAAAACAACTAAATCAACTAATCAAGCCTATACTCAAACTTCAATGTAACTATATATATATATATATATATATATATATATATATATAAACTCCTCAAAAAAAGTTTGGAAACGCTATTTCGGTCGATTATTCCTCCCCTTTACTAATACCAATTGGTATTGTATTTTATATCGCTGGAAAGCCTGATTAGTCACCTCTACAACGAGGTAAACTTGTAAGGATCATGCATTCGTGGAATGAGCAACACAGCTAACCGTGTGGGTAGCGGCCCAAAGAAATGTGCCAAAATCCCCTGCAATATTCTTCTGTTGGTATTCACTCTCGTTTTGAGTTGCTTGGTGGATTGGATGATTGCACTCTCCCACAGTAATAAGGAAAAAACAACACATTGGCCATTTTTACACTTTTTTCATTTTACACTGTTGCCCCACATTCTTAGGTTCCACTGTCGGTGCTGTCGACACCAGCACAAACGGGCCTGATGGTGAAGGGCAGTCATTGCAGGCTTCCTGGCAGCCTTATAAGCACGAAGACCGGCCATGTGCAGTCTGTTCCTCACCGTCTGATCAGAGATCTGTCTGTGGTACCGTTGTGCAAATCTTGCCTGTAAATCTCTGGAAGAAAGCCTACGGTTCCTCAGTGAAGCAAGGGTGAGGAACCGGTCTTCTTGGGGTGTTGTCTTCCTGGGACGGCCACTTCGTGGTCTGTCTTTGACTTCACCAGTCTCACAGAACTTGGTCCTAAGTTTGGAAATGGTACCAGGGCTGACACCAAATAATGCTGCCACTCTGCGTACCGGAACACCAGCTTCCACTTGCCCTATTACACGGGCCTTATCCTGAAGGGACAAATGTGGCATGTTTATGCTTGGAGCACACACAAACTCAACAAAGTTACAGGACCCATGCACACAAGTGCTGTCAATTAGGTGCCAATCAGGTGCCAGTCACACACCTGTGACTGGCATACACCTGCCAGCACTTGAAGCTCAAAACGAGAGTGAATACCAACAGAAGAATATTGCAGGGGATTTTGGCACATTTTTTTGGGCCGCTACCCACACGGTTAGCTGTGTTGCTCATTCCACGAATCAGGCTTTCCAACGATATAAAATACAATACCAATTGGTATTATTAAAGGGGAGGAATAATCGACCGAAATAACGTTTCCTAACTTTTTTTGAGAAGTTTATATAATCCAACAGGGCAAAGTCAGAACAACATTTTATAAAACTTTTTTTTCCACTTTGTTAGGTACATCCAACAGCAACCTGAAAATCCATATGTACAGTATATCAGTCATATATCCATTTCTTTATTTCTTTTTATCTATCCATCTATCTGTGTATCTGTCTCTATCCATCCATCTATATCTATCCATCCATCCATCCATCCATCTATCTACAACATCAGTCTCCTGTTTCCCTTGGCAAAAATTCTAACAAATTCATCCATGTCTAAGGTATTTGTTATTGATTTCTCGTGATCACCAAATCCCTCTTTCTTTCATGTAACATGGTGCGACGATAGGGGGTTAGGACTCGTGACAGTGTGGAGAAGGAACTCTCACATGATGCTGAAGACACACCAATTACCAGGGCTGTTACATACAATTTATGCAACACAGGAAAAGCTTCCTTATACTCCTGCAGGTGTTTACACACAGTGGACAAGTCTGTTTCATTTGGACATTTCTTGACCAACATTGGTTTTGCAACAAGAATTTCATTTTTCAGACTCACATCGTCTGCCGCAGTGCCAGCAAGCACATGCAGAGGGCGCAACAAGGTGGATTTCTAGTAGGAGAGCTAGCTAACTGCCACTCATTTTATATGTGCTAATATCGCCAACGTTACTGCTGCTAGCTACTGAAGTAGATGGCATTTCGTTTTAACTGTACCGTCCTCATCGTTCACATTCACAATGTTCTCGTTCTCAGTGACGTTTTCTTCGTTCTCGACCTGTTTCTTTTTTTTGTTATAAAGTTGTCCAAAGGTGTCTGTTTTCTTTTCATTTTGTCTGTCTCAATACGCAATAGTAAAACCGCCGCGTGAATAATCATTCTCGCACAATTCACACTGCCAGCCCTCGCTGCCTGTGCAGCAGGTCTCATAGCAACCACCCGGGCGTGCGACACGCACTGCCCCCTGCCTGCCACAGATCTAGGATCAGTCTTCGTTTTTACTTTATCATTGTTACGGGTCTGGGTTGAGGGTGGGAAATCTGATCCTTGTAATGTTATTGTAACCAATCAGATTAGGTTGGAGGGATTGCTGTCATGACGTGTGACGTATGCACTTACCGGAAGTAGTTGGACCTGGGAGATGATTGACGACCTATGAATAAAAGATGGACAGTTAGAACGATCGCCTGGTTATTATAGAATAACTTAAAAAACTGAATATAATACCACAGAATATTACATGGTGTCAGAGTAGCGGATCGAACTTACCTCAAAGGAGAGAAGATGGATTCCCTCGGTGTTCCGAGCCCAAGGATGGATTGGGATTCCACGAACCTGCCGGACACATGGAGGAAATTCAGACAACATGTCCAGCTAATGTTCTCGGGCCCACTGCGTGCACAAAACGAGGAAGCAAAATGTAGTTATCTCCTACTGTGGGTTGGTGAAAAGGGACGCGATGTCTTTAACACATGGACACTCACAGACGATGATGCTAAATTACTGAAAACATACTATGATAAATATGAGGAATATGTGATTCCCAAAGCTAATCCAATCTTCGCCAGGTATAAGTTTCATGAGAAGATGCAGCAGGTGAGTCGTTTGAACATTTTGTGACGGAGCTAAAGCTACTTGTCAAAGACTGTAACTATGCAAATGGCGATGAAATGGTCCGTGATAGAATTGTTTTTGCAGTCAGCTCACCAAGAGTACGCGAAAAACTCCTTACATACGGACCAGATTTGACTTTAGAGAAAGCCATCGACATCGCAAAATCACACAAGTTGGCACAGGAGCAGATGAAAACCATGGTTAGCGGCCGGGCTAGTAACGTTAGCGAGTCTAGCGGCATGGCTGTACACGCTATAAATAAATGGACATACCAAAGAGGCAAAGTAAGCCAGCGACAGGAGCGAGGCAAGGCATCGGATGACTACAAGACATACAGCAGTAAGACGTGTGGATATTGTGCACGGGAACATAATGACAAGGAAGCCTGTCCTGCAAAAGGGAAACAATGCAATATATGTAAGAACTACAATCACTTTGCTAAAGCTTGCAACACAGGACGATCTCAACAGAAGAGATACACACACAGAGTACATGGTATATCAGAGGCTGATAATGAGGAATCGGAGGAGGAGTTCACCATAGACACAGTCACTAAGAAACCCAGTGATAATAAGAAGCAAGCATTTGCTGAACTGGAGTTGGGACCACAAAGGCACAAACTGAATTTTAAACTGGACACAGGTGCCGATGTAAATACCATACCGGAATACATCCACAACAGGGACTTCAAAGATGTAAGGCTCAGACCAGCAGAGATAAAACTGAGTGCATATGGTGGTCAAGCGCTGCATGTAAAAGGGATGTGTGAGTTAGAATGCAAGTACAAGGACATTACTGTCACAAAAGAGTTCTATGTTGTCAGTACACAAGCCCCGCCTGTATTAGGCCTGTAGTCCTGTCTAGACATGGGCTTAGTCAAACTGGTGCTATCTGTTGATGCAGCACAAAACGAATCTACTAACATTATGGAGGAGTACTCTGATATTTTTAAGGGCATTGGACAGTTCCCAGGCGAATGCACCATCCACTTGAAACCAGATGCAGTACCAGTGGTCTACCCTCCACGACGGATTCCACACAAGCTCCGCAGCCGTTTGAAGGACGAACTAAAGCAGATGGAAAGAGATGGAATCATCAAGAAGGTAACAGAACCTACAGAATGGGTAAATGCACTGGTGGTTGTTGAGAAACCCAGCACTGGCAAACTAAGAATATGCCTTGACCCCAAAGACCTGAATAAGGCAATCCAAAGACCGCACTACCCAATGCCTACACTGGATGACGTCACGCCAAAGCTGGCTGGAGCACGGTATTTCAGTGTGCTGGATGCACGGTCTGGCTATTGGGCCATCAAACTCACAGAACAGTCCTCCATGCTGACAACTTTTAACACTGTGGTTGGCCGGTACAGGTTTCTCCGCCTCCCCTTTGGTGTCATTTCAGCACAGGACGAGTTCCAGAGGAGGATCGATGAAACGTATGAGGGCCTCAGTGGAGTTGCAGCCATTGTCGACGACATCCTGGTGTATGGCAGCACAAAAGAGGAACATGACACAAATCTACGTGCCATGCTGCAGAGAACGAAGGAAAGAGGGGTGAGACTGAACCCAGATAAAAGTGTGATCTGTGTTACAGAGGTCAAATACTTTGGACACAGGCTGAGTCGAGAGGGCATCAAACCAGACCCAAGCAAGGTGGAAGCCATCAGAGAAATGGAGCGACCACAGAACAAAGCAGAGCTTGAGACAGTACTGGGAATGACCAACTACCTGACCAGGTTTGCACCCAGGTTATCAGAGGTGAACGCACCACTACGTCAACTACTGAAGGACAGCAGTGAGTTCGTATGGGACACAACACATGACACGGCGTTCCAGAGGATGAAAGACCTCATTGTACAGGAACCAGGTCCAGTCCTGAGATACTTTGATCCTGAACAGGAGCTGACACTGCAAGTCGATGCATCCAAGAGTGGTCTCGGAGCAGTGCTCCTACAAGAAGGTAGGCCAGTTGCATACGCCTCAAAGTCATTGAATGAGAGTGAAGAAAACTATGCTCAAATTGAGAAAGAGCTGTACGCAGTCCTCTTTGGGTGTAAGCGTTTCCATCAATATGTGTATGGTCGCCATGTAGTCGTCGAGTCCGACCACAAGCCTGTCGAATCCATACTGAAAAAACCCCTTGCAGCAGCACCTGTCAGACTTCAGCGCATGATATTGCAACTACAAAGATATGACATCACTATCATACACCGTCCTGGAAAAGACATCCCAGTCGCAGACACACTGTCCAGGAAGTCAATCGCCACCGATGAGACCAACCTGAGTGAGGGCATGAACGCCCAAGTGCACATGCTCATGTGCAGCTTACCTGTAAGTGACAGCAAGCTTGCAGAGATCCAGGCAGCTACAACTCAGGACGCACAGCTTACTGCCTTGAAACAGGTGATCCGGGCCGGCTGGCCGGAATCAAGAAATAAGTGTCCTCCCAGTGTCGCTGAATTCTGGAATCACAGAGACGAGATCACAGAGATCAACGGAGTGCTGTTCAAAGGTGAGAAGATCATCATTCCACGAGTACTACGGGAAGACATGCTGAGACGCATACATACAGGGCACATGGGAATAGAAAAGAGCAAACAAAGAGCTAGAGACATTCTGTTTTGGCCTGGCATGAATGCACAGATAGAGTCCATGGTGGAGAGATGTTCCATATGCATAGAGCGCCGCAACTGTAACACAAAAGAACCAATGATCTCACATCCTATTCCTGAAAGGCCATGGCAAGTTGTTGGCACAGATTTGTTCACGTCTGAAGGAAAAGAGTACATAGTAGTTGTAGATTACTATAGTAGATACTTTGAGATCGAAAAGTTGAATCACACTACATCATCTGCATTCATCCATAAGATGAAAGCCATATTTGCGAGACAAGGAATACCCAAGAGAGTAATAAGTGATAATGGTCCTTGCTACAGCTCCAGAGAGTTCGAAAGCTCTGCAAAAGGCTATGAGTTTAACCACATAACTTCTAGTCCCCACTACGCACAGAGCAACGGTCTTGCAGAGAGAACAGTCCAGACAGCCAAGATGATCCTGGACAAAGCCAGAGCGGAAAGAAAGGACCCATATCTCAGCTTGCTGGAATACCGCAACACTCCAGTAGATGGCCTAAAGTCACCTGCTCAGCTGCTGATGAGTCGACATCTGAGATCAGTGCTTCCTACCACAGGGAAACAACTACAGCCACAAGTTGTCTGTCAAAAGGATGTTCATGCCAAGAGAGTGCAGTGCCAGCGCAGACAGAAAGAATACTACGACCGCAATGCAAGACCACTCTCAGCACTCCAGCATGGGGCCACAGTCAACATCCAATAGCCGAGCGGACGCTGGAAACCTGCCACGGTGACAGAGCCTGCGAACACAGAGAGATCCTACAATGTCTGCACTGATGAGGGTCAAACCTACCGCCGAAATCGCCGCCACATCCTACAGACAAAGGGCAATGACACACACACAAGCTGTGAAGTACAGCCAGAATCAAACAATGGTACAGAACCAGAGACACCAACACAGAGCACTAAATCTACACACACGTACACTACCAGGTCTGGATGCACAGTTAACCCAAGGAAGATCCTTGACCTGTAAAATGTAAAGGGTGTAGGCGGATCGATGCCCTATGGATATTTGTAAAAAATAAATAAATAAATAAAAAATAGAGAATAACTGCACTGTTGAATGTGAATTTACTTGAATTTTGTTACTGTTTACTTACCTGCTCATCCTAAAAGGGTTGAAAATACCGCACTGTTGAATGTGAACTGTTACTGTTTACTTACCTGCTCATCCTAAAAGGGTTGAAAATGTATTGAAATTTATTGAAGTACTTACCTGATCATCCTAAATGTTAAGTTGAGATACTTACCCCGCTATCCTGTACAATTTAAAGTTAATTTTGATATGCGGGCATTCAATATAAGTACCTGTTATATTTCTTACTTGAAGGTCATAGGCTACCTAATGTGAATAGGTTTGTTTATCATATGCTGAAAAGAATAGCATTGTTATGTTAAATTGTTGCCTTTACATTTACAGTGTTTAGAGTAAACTATGGGCACTTTATTTTAAGAAGGGGGATGTAATGTTATTGTAACCAATCAGATTAGGTTGGAGGGATTGCTGTCATGACGTGTGACGTATGCACTTACCGGAAGTAGTTGGACCTGGGAGATGATTGACGACCTATGAATAAAAGATGGACAGTTAGAACGATCGCCTGGTTATTATAGAATAACTTCAAAAACTGAATATAATACCACAGAATATTACAATCCTAGATCAGTGTTAATGGGCTTCTGGTTCATGTTTTTTCCAGTTTGTCTCGGCGCTAGGGTATTGGCAACTGCTTTAATACAGTTAGTTTAAACAGTTTTTAATCTGTGTGTTTGTGCCTGAACACGACGAGAAGAGGGGGTGGGCAGTGGGTGACTTTGGAGGCGGGCTGTAGGCTGCCCACCCAATCAGAAGTTAGAAACGGTACTGGTATTTTCTGTGCTATTTTTCCATTAGCTGAACAAATTTTTTTCCTTAACATTTGATTGGGTGGGCAAGACGCACGTTTGGGTGGGCTGAGCCCACCCCTGCCCATAGCTATCGCCGGCCTTGTAGGGTACCAGCAGCTACGCTGCTCGGTCCCCTAAAAAAAAGAATCCGAACAAAAACAATAGGGTACCAGCAGCTACACTGCTCGGTCCCCTAATTAGAACATGAGATGTGAAGAGAAACTCCACCCCTTAGAGAAAAAAACACAAATTGTAGAGAGAATACTCTATTCTATCCCTCCCTATAAAGTTAAGTGTGTGTTTCCCAATTAACCCCTGCTCAACATACAATTGGCATGGATAATTTGAGAAAAAGATAACAGCCAAAATAAATAGCCCACAATTAATTCATTAACTGGTCAACGTAAAGAAGCAAAAATATTGAGGTTAGTAGTCCTGTTCACAGACTTGCTTCAAGAATACAAAATCGTTTCGGCCTCCAAAAAAAACTCAAACCTTAAGAATCATCTGGTAAGTAGTAAACTACCGGAAATCAACATTTTACCCACACAAGGCCCGATATTTTACAAACAGGCCACTACAGTGGAAAACAACACTAAAAACACAACATACCTTATTAAACAAACACTCACAGGTAACACATATAACTGCATATACAGTTGAAGTCAAAAGTTTACATACGCTAACGTTGAAGTCATTAAAACTTATTTTTAACCACTCCACAGATTTCATGTTAGAAAACTAGTGTTGGCAAGTGAGTTAGGACATCTACTTTGTGCATGACACAAGTAATTTTTCCAACAATTGTTTACAAACAAATTACCCATTTTGGCCCATTCATGTTTGCATAAAGAAATTGATAGGTCAAAGCAATATGGTGCAGGCTCCACATAGCCTATCAGAGTCCTTCCATATCTGCAAACAGGAAGGGGTTAGGTCTAGGGCAGCGGTGTCAAACTCGTTCCATCAAGGGCCGAGTGTATGCAAGTTTTTTTTCTATCCATGCTCTACACCAGCTGATTCCACTAATTAGTTCACCTCCTTGCTTGAAGAGCTGAGCTAATTAGTGAAATCAGCTGGTGTAGGGTACAGTTGGAACAAAAACCTGCATACACTCGGCCCTCGATGGAATGAGTTTGACATCCTTGGACTAGGGACTGAATTTGAGGATTGATTACTCCAGCTGGAATTTCAATGAAACAGACTGAGAAAAGGATTTTCAACTTGACAGAAGGTTATGTTTTCTGGATAAAAGGTAAGCTGTATGTATATTATATATACAGATATAGATATTGTCGGGTAAGTGAGGACTAGGTAAAATGTGTATTTTCTGAATCCAGCGGTTCCAACAGTCAATGCCCTTGTTAAAACGTTCAGCACTCTGAATACTGAACACAAGCAATATTGCGTGCTAGAACCCCTCACTTAACCCTTTCGCACGTAAGTTCCAGATTCCAGACACTGGCCCTCCAGCGTGAGTTATTTTTTTGCGTGTGTTCTCAGAATATGTGACGTTCTAAACCGTCATTATGACGCAACAAACAGATCTGCCTCTAAAATCCCCTGCTTATTTCCTTATTATTCGTCATCTAGTTAATGATTGGCTATCTATGAGGCTAACTATATTTATTTGTAAAGCACTTACTGTATATAAATGTAATGATTCTTGTTTGTATTATCTTTGAGAGTTGGGCATACAAACCTGAATGATACACTACAGCTAATAAAGAAACATCATATACAAATGTCATCAAAAGGAGATAATAGTAGCCTACGCGTCTTTTTTAAATGGCCACGATACTCACAAGAAAGACAGACCCTTCAAGAAAATTAAGAATGTGGAGTTCAAATCAGTTTTCTCTCATAAATCAGGAAATAACATCTACAATATGCCTATTATCTTCAATTTTACAACAAACCGGGCTAATACACATAACTAGTTTACTTTTACTCGGTGAACTAGGTGGCGATAATGCCCCGGTGCGGAAGCAATTCGCCATTAACAAAATTAGAAGACTACGACTTACTTATCAAACTGTTTGGAGTCGCCTTTCCGTCTGCATTACCTTCGGAGTTCCCGACTACCAGCTCGTAAGTAGAAATTGATTTTTAAATATATAGGTCTACGTATATATGTATATATTAGCATTTTATCTAAGACATTTAGCAGGCTATTGCAGTTGTAAAGAAGTATTTATTTTACACGCCACGATACCGTGCAGTTCAGTTCACTCATGTTCACTTTGCCTCAGCGTGCTCCGTAGCTGCTATGGCTTCACAACTGTGATTATTGTGAGGGTAGCGCTTATATTGTCATTTATTGAATTTATATTAGTAAAAACACACAGAATGTCTAAGATTAGTATGAGCTATGTTATATTTTTGATTTTGTATTGACCATTGATACTAAATGAGTAAATAAGCGTTACTTGGCATAATTTATGCTATGATAATACCATATTCTATGTATATATAAAAATACAGAAACCATGTTGCTTGTTTATAGAAAATTTAATTATATACAATGTAAATAACAACACAACAGTAACATACAAAGTCACAACAGTAACAGACAAAAGCAGAACAAGAATACCAGAACAATATTAACTGAACACTGACACACAATCCCCCCCCCCCCTCACACACACCCCTAACACCCCCCTAACTGAACACTGACACACAACCCCCCCCCCCCCCCCCCCCCCCCCCCCCACACACACACACACACACACACACACACACACACACACACACACACACACACACACCCACCCACCCCTAACACCGTCCTAACTGAACACTGACACACAACCCCCCCCGCACACACACACACACACACCCCTAACTGAACAGTGACACATAACCCCCCCTCCCCCCCATATCTCATCCTATCCTACTCTAACTGTTCCAGAAAACAGGATTACAGCATGATTAGTACTGAGTTAGCTGGATAACTGCACTAAGTGAAAACCGGAACAACTCTTCAGTCCATGTTCCAGATTTGGGAGGGTTCCGGGTTTTACTCAGTGCAGTTATCCAGCTAACTCAGTACTAATCATGCTGTGTCACATCCCCCAACCCCCCGGCCTAGTAATTTTTTAGAGTATGAAACTCTTCAAAACAGGGAGCTGGACACAGGGCAGTGTCACATGAGGAGCACATGTAACGGGTTAGTTTTCTCTCCCTTTTGCGTCGGGTGGTGTAGAGGCAGACTCTGCAGTGCCGCCTTGTGCTCTGTCCCTGGGCTTCTGTAGGAGGCACAAAAGAGGGAAAGTGCCTCCCTGTGAGCCGCAGTGGGGTATTGATGCAAGGTCGCCCTCCAGTTGATCGCCGGGGTAAGGGGATGCTCCTGTATCAGCTCTTTCACCAGCTTCAGCCGAAAGTCCTTATACGGCATGCGTTCCTCTATGGGTGAGTAAAAACAATTTATTATTATTATTATTGTTTCATTATTATTTTTAATTATTATTATTATTTCTGTAGTTGGTTATTATTATTATTGTTGTTATTCTTTTTGTTATTCTAAGTAGTAGAAATAAAAGTAGCAGTAGTAATAGTAGTAGTATATTGTTGATGTGGGTCTTGACACTAAATGTTATTTTCTTACCAGACAGTTTTCGATGGACAGTGTAGGCGTTGAGGACTGCAGTGTCGAGCAGGTGAAAAAACAGCTTCTTGTACCACTTTGTACTTTTTCTGGCACAGTCAACGAAGCTGGTGATCATGTCCGCCCTGTCCACTGCTCCCATCTTCTTGTTGTAGTCGAGGACGCATGCAGGTTTCACCTTTGGCTCCCCGGTGAAGTGGTCCAGCCTTGCCGATTGAGCCATGGAAGAGGGGTGAACAGTTGTGAGGAAGTTCACATCCCTCTTGTCTTGCCACTTTACCGCCAGCTGAGTGCCATTCTCCCTGAAGGTGACCTCCCCTCTCTTCATTTTCTTTGGGAACGTTGGCATCCCCCTCCTATTCAGCCGGACTGTCCCACACGCCCCAGTCCCCTGGTGGAGTAAGTGCTGGAACAGCGTAGGACTGCTGTACCAGTTATCCACATACAGGACGTGCCCTTTCCCCAGATGTGGAGCCAGGAGGGTCATAACCACAGACCCAGAGACCCCCAGTCCTTCAATTGATTCGATAGATGTTGTGGCCCCAGTGTAAATGACCATATCTTGCACATACCCCGTCACCACATCACACAGGACAAAAAACTTTATGCCAAACCTGTGGCGCTTGCTAGGGATATATTGCCGAAATCCCAGTCGACCCTTCCACAACATCAGGGATTCGTCCACACACAGGTCCTTGTATGGGATGAAGGACCGCTTGAAGGCTGAGGTGAGGGCATTGAAGACGTTTCGGATTTTATTGAGGGGGTCTCTGGTGTCTGCATGGGCAGGGTTGACAAAATGTAAACACCGCAGGAGATTTAAAAAACGGTCTTGGGAGAAAACTGAGGCAAAAAATGGAGTGAGGAGAACCGGGTCAGTACTCCAGTACTCCCTCAGGGTAGATTTCCTGACCAGTCCCATCAGAAGGGCAATGGCGAGGAATGTGTACACTTCATTTAGACATGCAGGTACCCATTTGGAAAGTTTTCCAATTACGCCAATCGCTGTTTTTCCCTGCTGCTCACTGGCGTATCGGTTGGTCTCCTCCACAATCTCTCCCACTGTCTCTACAGAGAGAAACATCTTGAAGCAGTTTACTGCAGTGGGAGTCTCCGGAGGATTTTGGACACCAGAAATTGAGCTGTCAAACTCAATTCCTGGCCCAGGGGGAGTGAAGTCGACGGCAGTCCTCCAGTCACTGGACCTCACCTCCTCAACTGGCACCGGACCTTCAGGGCGGCTACAGGGGACTACAGATGGACCCTCCTCAGGGTTTTCCTCCACATCGTCATCTCCCTCCCCGAGCTCAGGGTTCCTCTCAAGGGAAACTAAATTTGGGGGTAGTCTCTCCTCAGAATCGCTGTCACTCCCACTTGATTCAGTATTGTAATCACCCTCATCGTCTGAATTAAAGAAAATTTCCCTAATTTCCTCATCAGTGAGTTCTCTTCGCCTGCTGTTCGTAAACATATTTATTCTGCGTCTGTACTCTAGCTCGCTGATACTGTTCTCTGATACTCTGATACTGGTGTTCAGACTGAGGTGATGGATGCACGTGAGGGGTGCACGTAACCCCATATTCTAACAGCGGGAACACTTAGATAGAAATCAATGCAAGCAAAGAGCATCTCTGGTAAAAATATTTTATTTGCTCATCTTATATCATGCTAGTACATTTGATGAAAAGGTCTGACATTCCGATTCTGATATTTGTAAATTTGTTATGAGAATTATGTTAATACAACATCTTGTTATCGATTTTAAAAAAAGCTAATGCTGAAAATAAAGTTCGGTCATGTACGCAGCCTTGTTTGTTTACACTCGTCATCAGGCAGGGCCATGGGAAAAACGTCATAACTAAATGCACCCCCAGACAAGCCGATGTAAAAATAAAAACTGTCTTTGTTACTTGCTTCGATAAATGTTTGGATAAAATGACGTTACGATATACGAGTACACGAATATGGAAATAAAACCAAGACTTTATTATCGCAAATGTGTAGCGTAACATTTCAAAATATGTACGTAGATATTTGAACGTGCAGGACAAGATGCTAACACGTAGCCTACTCAGATTCGTGAACGTGTACCCGCCATAGGCTGAAAATGTAGGCTATTAGCAAATATGTACTCGGATACTTGACAGTGCTGGACAAGATGCAAATGTATAGCCTATCAAGATTTGTGAATGTGCATGTAAGTGAGATCGTCGGTATAATACAACTAGCTACGTAGTAGCCTAACCCATATGCATACACTGCAAATGAAACTAGATGACTATTCGGATAACAACTAACGTTAACAGAGTAACATTTGCATTTCAGTACAGCAATAAACGACTTGTAGGTACCGCACTGGAATCATGTTTGCACTTTTACATTAGGATGCAATTGTTAGCTTGTGTTAAGGAGGTTAAAAACCACCAAACTGCTAAGCTAGCTCAGTGTTGATGTAACTAAAATATTCGATGCACAGCAGTGTCATTTATCGTTCATTTCAGCTTCTGAAATTGCAAGTTGATGGTTTATTTTCCATAATATGCGCACCTCTGTGACGTGTCTAGACCGTGTTTAGCCGGCAGTAAACCATTGTGACCGTATTCTCAACGAAGCGTTCCAATGATACGTTCTAATCACATATTTGTGATGGTACGCGTTTGGGCCACGTCTGGAATGATCACATATTTGTGATGGTACGCGCGAAAGGGTTAACCTACATTCAAAATAAGTTTTACGTAATTATTATTAAAAATGACAATCATCAATTAAATCGCCGAATTCTTTGATAGGTAAGTCGAACAGTAACCTGGTGGATCAACCAACAAGCCAAAACAAGGTCTAAATCAGGTCTTGAGATTAAATAAATTTTATTAAGCGAAAACAGTCAATTGGAATAATGAATTGAAATCATACATTCACTAAGGAATGTAGGCTGACTACTTATAATTCACAAAAGTGAAGGCATTAAACCAGACATTAATTAGGAAATACCAGTAAAGAGAGAGATAAGCCAAAAATTGCCAAATTATTTACCCTCCAGCTGAACAGGAACAAAAGGAAATGCATGAGGAACCAAAAAGAATAACTTCTTCACCAACAAACTCCAAACTGACTAAATTATTTTTCTGCGGTACACTCATAAAGTACCTTGACAGGAAGACCATCCCTGTCCTGATTGGGTTAAGGTATTGGGGAGGGGGGGAGAGGGGTCATTTATGACAAAGACTGGCTTATCTTTGATGTTGGGGGGTTGAGAGAGAGAGAGAGAGAGAGAGACAGAGAGCGACAGAGAGAGGGGAAATATTAGATATCCTACATCCCTCTCTTGTAAGAATAGGTGCATGCACCCGCTAAAAACCTATTCTTACATCACCAAATAGGAATCACATTACACATTTGAACATTGAAGATGCAGTTACCTGCTAACAACAAAAACAACTGTCCAAATGGTTCACCAACCATTTTTAAAACATTTAGTCCATGCCCAGTTTAATAGTCCCTTTGTGATCTGCTGGCCAGCAGATCCAGTGTGGTGCGGAGAGATATCTCTATTAGACACACTTTTTGTGTAGCTGCGGTTATGACACCCTGGTTCAGCCTCTTCCTTCTCCAGTATCTGGGTATCTAGACTGGCAAGGGACAAGAGATGCAGTACATGCAGTGCTTTTTCCATTATTGTTGCAATTGCGTGAGTGAAATGCAACCTACTCCACTGTGTCTCTACCAGTTCTGCACGGCGTGCGGGGGCTCTGTCTCCTGTGACAGGAAGCTGGACGATCCACAGATGGCAAAGTGCAGTCAGGACCTCTCTTCTGACGGGCGGGGAAGCACCCCGTCGGAATCCATTTTCCCTGTCGGAATCCATTTAGGCTCCTTTAGCTTGGATCCAATTGGGTGGACTGCTGACGGCAGTTGCTTAGGCTAGCTTCCCGCGGCAGGGTGTGGGACCGGTTGCACTTGTTTGCACTTGTGTCTGTGTGTGTCCTTTAGGGAATGGCAGGAGAAGACTGTGGGAGTGGAGGGCTTAGGCATTATCACTCACTGCAACATGTGAAGAGCGGAACAATTAATGATAGCACTGCATGTTATGACCACTGTCAGTCCATGCAGGGGAACCTTACGGACAGGGTTTACCGTCCACGGGATTGCCAGTCTAAATAATCACCTGAATAGGGCAGACTTGTCCATAAGTGTCCATGAACAGTATTTGGCGGGGTACCTACACTCTATAAAAGGGACTTAAACACGACATGGGCATGGTATTAGGTTAAAAGGTGGTGGTAGGGATGGGGGGGGGGGGGGGGGGCAGAGAGAGGCCGAGAGCGAGAGGCAGAGAGAGAGAGGCCGAGAGAGAGAGGCCGAGAGAGAGGCACAGAGAGAGAGAGACAGAGAGGGAGAGAGAAAGAGCAAAAGACATTAGGCAACATCCCGTCATTCCCTCTCTTGGAACGATAGCTGCATGCAGCTGCTAAGAGCCTATCGTTCCATCATCAGAACAACCACACATTTGGACATTATATATATCATTGTACAATGATAGCTGCATGAAAACAACTGTCCTAATGGTTCATTAAGCATCTTTAAAACAATTAGTCAATGTCCAGTTTACTAGTCCCATTGTGATGATCCGGTGTGGTGCATACATTTTTTTTTTTTTGTCACTGCTGTCATGGCACCTTGGTTCAGTCAATTCCTTCTCCAGTGTCAGGGTATCTGGACTGGCAAGGGAAGAGGCTCCCTGGACTTCCTTGGATAACATGCAGTGCTTATTCCCCTTAATGTTGTAACTGTGTGAGTGAAAGGCAGCCTAATCCCACAGTGTCTCTACCAATTCTGCACAGCGTGCGGGGGGCTCTGTCTCCTGTGACAGGCAGCTGGACGATCCACAGGCGGAAAAGTGCGGTCAAGACCTCTCTACTGACGGGTGGGGAAGCACCTCTTTCCCTGTCGGAATCCGTTTTGGCTCCTTGAGCTCGGGTCCAGTTGGGTGGACTGCTGACAGCAGTCACTTAGGCTAGCTTCCCGCGGCAGGGTATGGGTCCGGTTGCACTTGTGCCTTTGGGGGTCCTTCGGGGAGTGGCAGGAGAAGACTGTGGGACTTGAGGGTTTAGGCCTTATCACTCACAGCAACATGTGAAGAGGGGAACACTGCATGTTATAAGCACTTAGTCCATTCAGGGGAACCTTACGGACAGGATTTACCATCCACAAGATTGCAAGTCCAAATAATCACCGGAATAGGGCAGACTTGTCCACAAGTGTCCAGGAACAGCATTGGCGGGGGGCACCTACACTTTAGAAAAGGGGACTTAAAAAACATGGGCATTGTCTTATGTTAAAAGGTGGTGGTAGGGATGTGGGGGGGTGGTGGGGCGGGGGCAGGGGCAGGCAGAGTGCCAGTTTTACCTCCTAGAACCCCAGTGTGGTTACTGGCAGTCCTTTGGCTGCGGAGGGCCACAGCGTTCAGCAAACCGGGATGACAGGAGGCAACCTGTCATCTTGCTTGCTTCTTCCGCACGTGGATGCCCCCTTAACCACGCCCGTCTCATCTCTGTCCAGGGGTCTATGCCAGTTTTGGCTTTGGTTCCCTCTCTGGGCAGCTGGGCTGATCGTCGCTCGTAGGCATCCAGTCCATCACTCCTCTCCGAACACTTCTGATGTCGGAAAGGGGCTCTTGCACTCTCCCTGGATGACGTGTGTGTGCGAAGTTTGCAGGTGTGGCTCGGGGGTGGAGAGACAAGGGTGGGGGAAACTGTTGTGCTAAATTGGCTGCTTTCATCTTGCTTTGGAGTGCAAGACAACACTCTGGCGGAGACTTTGAGGGCCAGAGGAGTCATAAAACGGCCGGGGGTTGGCTTCCTGCTCCGTTTCTCCTGGGGTCTCTTTACTGCTCTGATAGGGGAGCGAGACTTTCGCAGAAGTCCCCCTATCTCCTCCATTACAGGAACTGTGGAAGTGGGAGAGTCCACAGAGCACACCCCTTCTGTCTGTGCAGCAGACAGAGGTTCCCCGGATTCAGCAGGAGGGGAAGCAGCAGGAGGGGAAGAATAGTCCCACAAGGGGGTGGGGTGGGGGTCCTCGGCCTGGGTGGACTGGTCTGTGGGGGCTGACTCCACCTGTTGGGGTGCGTAGACCTCGCCACCTGGCAGGGCTGATGGGCCCTGTAGAAGCCGGTTCCGCATCCTGCGGTTCAACGGTCTCCTCACCAGGCTGGGTTGCTGCGTCTGCAGTAGCAGGTTCTGCCCCCAGGGGTTCGACGGTCTCCTCACCAGGCTGGGCTGCTGTGTCTGCAGTAGCAGGTTCTGCCTCCAGGGGTTTGACGGTCTCCTCACCAGGCTGGGGCTGCTGTGTCTGCAGTAGCAGGTTCTGCCTCCAGGGGTTCGACGGTCTCCTCACCAGGCTGGGCTGCTGTGTCTGCAGTAGCAGGTTCTGCCTCCAGGGGTTTGACGGTCTCCTCACTAGGCTGGGCTGCTGTGTTTGCAGTAGCAGGTCCTGCCTCCAGGGGTTTGACGGTCTCCTCACCAGGCTGGGGCTGCTGTGTCTGCAGTAGCAGGTTCTGCCTCCAGGGGGTTTGACGGTCTCCTCACCAGGCTGGGCTGCTGTGTCTGCAGTAGCAGGTTCTGCCTCCAGGGGTTTGACGGTCTCACCTGGCTCAGCTGAGAGGACTGCAGCAGCGGGATTCCACGTCCTGTGGGGTCACATCCTCTGTGGTGGCTGGTGTGATACAAGACACAGAGCTGTTTCCCCCAAATTCCTCCAGGGAAGGGGGGGCTCACCAGGGGGGGCAGCTACATTGTCTGTGGAGGTGACAAAATCCACAGAATTGTCCAAGCCTGAAGGGGGTGGGGATGAGTCAATGGAGAGTGCTGTATTGTCCCTCGGTGGGGGGTGGTGCCTGGGTTATGGCTGGAATGGCGCCATGCACTGCTCCTTCCAGCGCAGGCTGGACTGCCACAGAAGAAACTGGTTTGGCAGTAACTCCTGACTTAAGAGTGGTGCTTTTCCCAAGCCAGTTTCCACATTTGGTTTACCTCCTCCCATGCCTGCTTTGACCGCCAGAGGTAGAGAAAATGTTGTTTTTCTCTAGGTACGACCTTATCCCTTGGACAATCCTGCGCTTGGTTTCATCACTATCTGGACAAATCAGATTGTCCCAAATACTCAGTCCGCAGGTTGTAAAGCGTCTCCTCCTTAAGCTGATCCATTGCCTTGAGCTGTTCTGCAAATTTTGGGCACTGGGCTATCAAATATTGCCGTTCTGATATCATGAGATACCACTGCTGATCCAACCTTGGACTGGCCAGGGAATGCTGGTAGGCCAGCAGTGGAGGGTAAATGAGGCATCTCTCTCTTTGTCTGGTATGCCATAATAATATATATATATTTTTTTCAAAATAAAATCAATCAATCTAAGACCAGTCGATTAGAAAAAGATTTGAACTTGTCTCAGAGTTTACCGCAGTTTACTCAATAGTAAAATTTAGTATGCTATAGGACAACCTATCTCGGTGGGACCTCCAATTATGTCGGGTAAGTGAGGACTAGGTAAACTGTGTATTTTCTGAATCCAGCGGTTCCAACAGTCAATGCCCTTGTTAAAACGTTCAGCACTCTGAATACTGAACACAAGCGATATTGCGTGCTAGAACCCCCTCACTTAACCTACATTCAAAATAAGTTTTACGTTATTTAATTTAATAATTATTATTAAAAATGACAATTATCAATTAAATCGCCAAATTCTTTGATAGGTAAGTCGAACAGTAACCTGGTGGATCAACCAACAAGCCAAAACAAGGTCTAAATCAGGTCTTGATATTAACCTCTTAATGCCAAACGCCCCCTAGCGGTCACGCCGGCGTGACGGAAATTATTACATTATACATTTCATTAATTTAATAATATATAATAAACTGCTCACCTCAATATTTTGATTAAATATCCTTAAGATATATCCATTCCTTCTGGGAAAGTGGTTTTTAAGCCCAAAACGTCGGGATAAAACTTTGTAAATAACGTTGGAAACTCGGACCTAATTCTCAAACATGTATTGCAGCTTGATGTCACACCATAAACAATGTGCTGGTAAACTGTTCTGCTTAATTGTATTTCACAAAAACTTTGGTTTGAAAAATCATTATACCTTTAGGCTTCAAGAAAAAATACGTTAAAACTTTCATATGGCTGTACATTATTGTTTTCCAATTTTAAACCGACTTGTGCTTTTTTGCACTTGATTACGACTCGTTCGGCTGTGTTCATTTTGGCGTTGTGAAACTCAGCCAGTTTCTGGAGTACCAATCCCATGGCTTAGTATATGTTAGCCAGAGTAGTTTTGAACATGCTTGCAGAGATTTATGCAAAACCGTCGTCAATTGGGTGTATTTCTTTGACTGATAGCACAATAGGCCTATCTGAAGTGGGAAAAACCGTCTTCCACCCGCCTCCACTCTGAGTATTATTAGCTTTCCATTGGGTTTTAAAACTGTCTGTCAAATATTCCAGGAAATAGCCAAGACTCTTATCTTTGAAACAAGCCGGCTATTGAATACAATAGCCGTCGTAAAAAAAGGAAATCGAGCCGTGCGTATGAGGAAGTGGCGAGCCACGCGTAATTATCGAACCAAAATGGCGCAGTGTTTTTACCTTGTAGCGTAGCTCGCTACATTCCGTTTAGCAAAGCACAATTAATTAGGTAAGTCCCGCAGTTACATTTTTTACTTTAGAGTATTTTTGATACAGTTTTTGTGTAGTTATGTCGAGATTTTTGAGGCGTTTATCCGTGCACCAAGTGCTAGACGAACTGGATAAGCCAGAAGATGTTTTTGCCGAGGGAGACTCATCCTGTCTCAGTGACGCTGAATCCACTGATGACCGAGATGATGTTGCTGACATGTAAGTTGTTTTATCATACTAACAGTGTTATGCTATAAACGCATTGAATTTCGCCATGGCAGGTAACGTCGTTAGGGCTGGTGGTATTACCGATTTTTCGATATACCAGTGTGAATTCACGCAATGCCATGCGGGTTCGTAATTACATTGTCAACTGTATTTTATTGTTTTTCATACAATTAATATTACAAATTGCACATTCCAACGGTATGATACATAATTTATGAAGTAAACTTAGGGTGTATTGGTGTAAGCATCGAAGGAAATTTAGCTGCAATGCGTGAATCCCTGTGTTTCTTCTGTGAAGCTAACTAACCTTATATACTTATGCATAAAATCGGTCCCTCTCAGCTAAATTAATATAGATAGTATTGCCTTTACAGTGGCAAGCTAGCAAGCATCCCTGTGTTTTCCTGTCTGTTTATTATAGTTTATACGAGTATTAGGAATGGAAGTGTGGTGTTGCTGATTTGCCCACAGCTTACTGTGAACTACAGTCGACGTTCATTGCTAGGGATAGCTGCTACATTATGCGAAGGATGTGCTTTGCCTTGTCTGTTCTGTAGTGATCTTGATGTCTCTGTGCGCACTTACTGTACGTCGCTTTGGATAAAAGCGTCTGCTAAATAAATGTAATGTAATGCAAGCAAAATTACAGGTAACAAGCAGCTAGCTATCTATTTGTGTCTGAGATGAGCTACTAAAACGATTTTTTTGAGTGTGAAATGGCTTCTGGAAGTGTTTAGTAAAGTCATTGTTCCACCTGAGTAAATTGTTCTGTATGCAGTACAGAAGGCTGTGCAGGTAAACAAAATGGTAATTTATGCATGGTATGAGGGAGAGAACATGATAACATGAGGGAGTACTTGTTGATTATTATTATTGTTGATTGTTGTTGTATAAGGGGGACTAATGGGTATATCAACATGGTGGACAATTCCATGGACAGGGTTAGTGGGATTTGTAATGATGCAGATTGCTCTCCTGAGGGAATGTGTAGTCTAAATGGCTTCTGTATGAATGGTTAAATAATCTCTCCTCAACCTCCACCCCGATGTTTTGATCCTTTACCTTTTTTTGTTTTTAGTTCATTTTTTTTAGCTTTTTGGACCCTGCCATTTTGTACCTTCTTTGTGTAAATACGGTAACTTCAGCAATTAGAGGCAAGGATCTTTTTATTTGTTACAGCAGGGGTGTTTTTATTTTTTATCTAGGAAACTGGTGGACTTTTGATTTTTTATCCACTGCACTTTTAGTAGTACACCTTAGTGCACTTGTATATAGTTGATATATGTTTGTCATGTATAAAGTTTTGCCTCCTAAAACCCAACCCCAACGTCCCTGTCATAGGAGGTGGCAACAGAATAAAGGACATGACTGGCAAGCATTAATGTGTAGGGAAGTTTCATACTATTCCCATTATTCATTTGAAAACCTGTTTGCACATTCCTGGACTCATTTCTGGCTAATGGGGCTCTGGTGAAATACACAAGATTCACTGTGCTGCTACATGGGTTTTGACAGCTTTTTGTAACCTTGGGTAGTTAGTTGTGTAATATGCAGAACACCAAGAACACGTCTAAAAATGAACTTTTATTGCCAATATTGACAAATTATCTCATTTTATTGTAAAAACCTAAAAAATAAATCATATTGAGACCTTTCTGGAACATTGCCATTTTTGGCACATTTGGCACCATTTGGCACCATTTGGATAACGAAAAAGGTTCACCTGAAAAAAACCCTGTAAAATTTGAATGGTTTGAGATATTGACACCAGATTGTTACCAGAGGTAGGCAGCATATTGATGAATCAGATAGAGGAGTCATTTCCTTGATTGCATTTGTAGCTCCCCAGGTAAAAATTCTTAAACTTGAATGTAGGTACCCGTTTTTTAGTTTTTTTATATTTTCTGTACATAAATTGTTGTAGTTAAGTATCAAAACCTGGATTTCTATGAGTTCTCACTGCTTAGTCGTAATACTGCAGGTGTCTGCTTTAATAAAAGCCATGAACCATATTTGTACCATTTATAGTTTTTGAGATAACCACCTTTGTTTGTCACTAGTGAAAACAGGCAAAATTTGGCCTATTTTGCCCTCGGTAGGAAGAGGTTAAATAAATTTTATTAAGCGAAAACAGTCAATTGGAATAATGAATTGAAATCATACATTCACTAAGGAATGTAGGCTGACTACTTATAATTCACAAAAGTGAAGGCATTAAACCAGACATTAATTAGGAAATACCAGTAAAGAGAGAGATAAGCCAAAAATTGCCAAATTATTTACCCTCCAGCTGAACAGGAACAAAAGGAAATGCATGAGGAACCAAAAAGAATGACTTCTTCACCATCAAACTCCAAACTGACTAAATTCTTTTTCTGCGTACACTCATAAAGTACCTTGACAGGAAGACCATCCCTGTCCTGATTGGGTTAAGGTATTGGGGAGGGGGGGAGAGGGGTCATTTATGACAAAGACTGGCTTATCTTTGATGTTGGGGGGTTGAGAGAGAGAGAGAGACAGAGAGCGACAGAGATAGAGAGAAGAGGGGAAATATTAGATATCCTACAATATATATATCTTGGGTAGCTTAAGAATTGTGTAGTTCAATGTGCATTTTTTAATTTAATGCTATTGTTTGTTTCCTGCTTCATATTTTTTGGAGACATGGATTATTTTACCAACTGGAGGTGTGCCAGTGGCTTGGTTATCTATTTCCAGCACTTGTGCACTTCACTTTTTTTTTTTTTCCCCGTTTCAGATGTTCACACCCCTATGTTGAGGATGTTATCAAGTTTTATACAGGAAAAAAAAAGTTAAAGGGATAGTTCGGAATTTTGGACATAATGTCTCAATTACGACTTACCCATGATGTAGTTGATTGATTGATGGAAATCATTTTCAGCTAATTCCATGCTGTCCTTCTTTTGGACATACACACGTTGCTAATGCTAGCGCAACTCTATGGTAACCAGTAGCATCCACTACCAAACCCACTTAAACGGCGACGGAGCGAGACTTTACGTTACCTACGAATGTAGTGCTGACACTGCTTGACTACAACAACAAAGAAGAGCAACAAGTTGCAATGGCCACATCCACGTTCGCTCCGCCACCATACCTCCACAGAGAATATACGTAGGTCAGCACAAAGTAAAGGATTCAACGATAGTTTGACTTCAAAAATGATGGTATAAACACTCAAAATAACCCAGATAGACTGTCGTCGTATTTTATTTGCTTTGGGTGTACTGTGGAGTGTTTAAGTGCGTTTGGTAGTGGATGCTACCGGTTACCATAGAGTTGCGCTAGCATTAGCAACTTGTCTATGTCCAAAAGAAGGACAGCATGGAATTAGCTGAAAATGGTTTCCATCAATTAACTACATCATGGGTAAGTCGTAATTGAGACATTATGTCCAAAATTCCAAACTATCCCTTTAAATAGCATTTCACTGATGTTAAACTCTTGATAAAAAAAGTATTTGCACACCTGGTTATTGTAGTATGGGTGCTTGAAGGATGAAGTCAGATATATATAAAAGAGAAGTACTCCCACACACCGTATTTTGCATTAATCTCAATTTTTTTTATTCAGTGCTGACGTTTCGTTCAACAACCTTTTTCAAAGCTTTCTGATGTTAAACTCAACTGAAATGGGTCAATTTTGACCCGAACATAACAGGAAGGTTAATGGTTTATTTTCTTTATTTTAATTCATTAATTTAATTCAGTCAACATGTTTTTTGCTTACTTTTTGTGTTTTTAAATGAGTCTGCTGTACAGAGTAGTCTTGACACTAACCATCTCTTTTCTCTCTCTGCTATGTCTCTACTACCAGAGGTCACCCAATGTCAATTTCTGAAGACACCCTGAAGTGCCTAGACCTCTTGGTCATGTTGCTCCTGCTCTCAGCTGTGACCCATTTCTGCTGGATTTACATCACCTTTCCCATCCTGATTGCTCCTCCCTCTTACCTCATAGGGCTTCCCCACCTCACCCAGCAACCCTCCTAGATTTCTAAATAAAATTGTTTGCTAAATAAAACTCTGTGCTTGCTATTCTATGTACATGGGGAACTGGACATGCCTTTGTATAATTACTGCCTACTACTGCTAATAATATACATTAAAGAACTATGTAATACTAATTAAGAAAGACCAAAATAATGATCATACACCAAAAGATATGGAGAGCCTCTCAAGATTCTAAATGGTTCTTGTAGAACCATTAGAAGATAAAATGGTTCTAACTAGAACCCTTCATAGAGGGTTTTAGGTAGAACCATTTAAAAAAAGGTTATTGGTAGAACCCTTCACAGAGGGTTCTACCAAGGACCCTTTAGCAGAAGGTTCAAGGTAGAACCCTTTCATAGAGGGTTCTAGGTAGAACCCTTCCAAGAAGGTTCCCCCACAGGGGCAAGCCAGAGCACCATTTAAGGGTCTAGTTAGCACTGATTTTTTTTGGAGTGTAGCATTTAGTTCTGTTAAAAGGACGGTTTCGGCCTTGTCAACATCGATCCACGGCTCTGTAACAGGTTTGTCATTGCTCGCTGAAAACTCAGTCTCCCAAGATTCTGAACACACAGAACCCTGTAGGGGGCTATACATTTTGTATTTACATTTTGTAAGTAATGAGCCATGTTTGGCAAGAGGTCTGTACAACATGTATGAAATCAGTCTTTTTGCGGGGTGGCTTTTATGGCCATCCTCAAGCTTATAGCCATGCCTTAAAACTTTAGAGTTCTGCACGGGGTGGAGGCGTTCGTGTTTTGGGCTTGATTTGAATTAACAATGAATGTATAATATGATGATAATAATAAGCATGAAGCAATACGTAAAATTTTATATTATTTACTAGATAAAAGTGAATACATTATATTCTTTTTCCTTTTTTGTTGATCTGAAGAGGATTTTCCAATGTTCCTGGGAGCGGATCACTGCAGGACACGGAACGCACCAGGGAAGTAGCTGCTAGCTAAGCTGCTAGATAATACAGACCGAAATCATATAAAAACAGTCTGGTTTAATTAATTAAGAAACCGAATCGGAACTGAGTTTTGTCAAAGCGAGGATAAAATAACATTAACTTCCTGTGTGGTTTTCGTACGGATGAACAATGATAAGAGACTGCTAAATTGGCATTCTAGGTTTCAGTGACTGATTAGCAATTTGTAGCCACTTTTATTGAATCCAGGTTGTTATGCTAGCTTGACTGTAAGGATTTATTCTGTTAATTATATCAAATTGGTTTGGGACATTTTATTTGATTTTGTTTCTCAAAAAGGGCATTGCTAAATAATACGGGGATCCCCAAAGGTAAATCCAAAAATATCTTTGATTAAGAGCTCTCTGGTATCTATGGGAATTGTAAACACAGGTCATTGTGAATGCGTGTGATGTTTTAATGTTCGCTAATCGCTAATTGTGTTTTTTCAGATGGCTTAACATTAGCTAGAAACTGTTTCAACATTAAATCGTCGCCACATAAAGTACTTTAAAAAATGTAATTGTGTCAGAATGCACACTGGATTAGCTGAATTGAGTTATTACTGTCCTGACCTAGGTTACAACTGTGAATAAATGTTATTCTGCTACTTTTGTTTGGTACTTTGTACTGGTTTCCCCTAGCTATCAGATAAACATTGTATTTAATGTATTCCTAATCTGATCAAAAACATCTCCGATGTAAGAATGTAAGGGGGAGTGTAAGGTTTGGAGAACCAAACGCCACAACTAAGGAATCTGAAAGCGTATTTCATTAGAAATACGCCACTAAGCGGACAGCTCCGCAGTAACAGGGGAAATTAAACAAAATAATGGGAATGAAAACCTCCCAGCATAAGCCAACACAAAACAACCCCAAAAGAGGGCAAACTCAGCGATCGCAAGTAATAATAATAATAATAAACTTTGTTTGTATAGCACCTTTCATACATAAAATGCAGCCCAAAGTGCTTCACAACAATAAAAAACAAAATACAGAACAAAAGCAATAGAAGAAAAATAGACATAAAAGACAATAGAACATTTACGAGACAATATAAAAGGAAATAAGATAAAAACAGATAAAAGGCTGCAGTGCATGAATAGATAGCCCCGGTTTCTGTACACTGGTGTATCTGTACACTGATGTCTCTCTGTACACTGGTGTCTCCCCAACAAACACTCCTACCACAAACAGCCTGCTACCTGCCATCTGCTACGCACCGTACAGCCTCTCTCTCTGGGTGATAATATACCTGCCAGCTCCGCTGCAGGACTTTTGTCCCTCCTTCGAGGTATATTTGCCCATGGGTGGGAGCAGCATACAGCCTCCACAGTTTGAATCACTCCGCAGTGTGACGAACCCGTCGGTCCCTAGTCAAACTTTTAAGTTGAGCGCCCTACTGGCCTCTTTCTACGTTTTGATTTTAATTTGCCCATGGGTGGGAGCAGCATACAGCCTCCACAGTTTGAATCACTCCGCAGAGTGACGAACCCGTCGGTCCCTAGTCAAACTTTTAAATTGAGCGCCCTACTGGCCTCTTCTTTCACCCCACTATACAGAATAAAAGAAAGAAAAGAAATAAAATAATAATAATAATAATAATAATAAAATAAATAAAAGATAAAACAGCTTTAAAAAGATAAATAAGCTTAAAGATAAATAAATTAGACTAGTACATGGTAATAAAAAATAATAAAAAACACACATCAGTCCTAAAAGTAAGAAAATTAAATTAAAATTAAAATTAAAAGGCAGAGCAAGCTAACTGAAGGCAAGTTTAAATAGGTGTGTTTTAAGAAGTTTCTTAAAAATGTTAAGAGTTTCTGCCTCTTTGATATTGCCTGGTAAGGCGTTCCAAAACCTAGGGGCATAAAAGCTAAAAGCCGCCTCACCGCTTCTCTTACGGTTTACTTTGGGAATCACTAAGAGAGAAGCAGATGTACATGTTCCTGAATGCAGTCAACTAAGTATGTTGGTGCTAAACCTTTTATCGTTTTAAAAACGAGAAGAAGAATCTTAAAATCTATTCTAAAACGCACAGGTAACCAGTGTAGTTTAAGGAGTGCGGGGGTAATGTGGTCTCTCTTTTTTGTGCCAGTCATTACCCTTGCAGCCGCATTCTGAACTAACTGTAGTTTTTTAATGCTTTTTTGGGGGAGACCAGAGAGAAGGCTATTGCAGTAGTCAAGGCGACTTGTGATAAAAAGTAGTAAACAACAAAGGAACCTCATGCACTCACACAAGAGGCGTATAACTAAAAAAAAAGAAAAAAAGAAAGCCCGTGTAACAAGGGCAAAAGAAACGTAATAGAATATATGGAATATAAAAGGATAAGAGAAAAAAGGAAACAAAAAGACTAAATAAATCTTTACCCTAACTCTTTAACCGGACTACCTACGTTTCTGACGAGTAACAACCAGAAACCTAGAGACCGCTATCCTTTACCATACTGACTCCGATAGTCAAATATCGAAGCGTCGGAAATGCGGAAGTCCTGGGCTATTTATAACCGGCAGGAAATCCAAAACAGGTGAAAGGAATAATTGCCGGGTGAGATTCAAACACCGGAATGGAGGAGAAAAAATCCGATAGATTGTCTCGATGTCGTCAAACAAAAGAACGACCGCAGAAAGTCCCTAATAAGAGTAGGGTCCAAGATGTTTTTGGAGGAGACCCAGCAATGCTCCTCAGGGCCATAACCCTCCCAGTATACTAAAAACTGGAATCCTCTGTCCACACGCCTCTTGGCCAAAATACGGCGAATGGTATATACTGGATCCCCCTCCATGAACCAGGGAGCAGGTGGCGGTTTGTCGACCGGGGCAAGAGCACTAACCAGCACCGGTTTCAACCTGGAGACGTGGAAGGTAGGGTGGATGCGCATAGAGCGTGGCAGTTGAAGGCACACAGTGACAGGGTTAATTTTACGGATTATCTTAAAGGGGCCCACGAATCGCGGTGCAAGTTTGCGGGACTCCACTCGCAGAGGCAGGTCCCGTGTAGCTAGCCACACTCGTTGACCAACCCAATAAGAGGGAGCTGGACGACAACGCTTGTCGGCAGCGACCTTTTGTTTAGCTGAAGCGTGAAGGAGCGAAGCACGCACACGCCTCCAGACTGCTCGACACCTCCAAACAAATGACCCTGCCAATGGTACCTCTACATTTCTCTCCAACTAAGGAAATAAGGGAGGCTGATACCCCAACTGAGCTTCAAAGGGAGAGAGACCTGTGGAAGCGTTGCACAGCGTGTTGTGGGCGTACTCCGTCCAGGCGAGATAGCGACTCCAAGATGTAGGTTTGGAGGTGGCCAAGCACCAGAGGGTGTTCTCCAGGGACTGACTAGTGTGCTCTGTCTGACTATTATTCTCTGGGTGGAAACCGGAAGACAGACTGACCGACGCCCCTAGTAAGGCGCAAAAAGAGCGCCAGAACCTAGCAGTGAACTGACGCGGTCGGACACCACGTCCAGAGGAAGGCCGTGCACCCTAAAAACATTGTCCACCATCAGTTGGGCGGTCTCTGGTGCTGATGGCAGCTTGGGTAGGGCGATGAAGTGTGCCGCCTTGGAAAACCTGTCGACCACAACAGGATCACCGAGGGTGACATGGCTCCAAGGACGGCTGTGAATGGGTAAGGGACGTAAGGGGCCAGAGGGTGGAAGCCGAAATCCCTTGCTGTCGGCGCAGACCGAACAAGCGGCGACAATTTCCCACACGTCGCTCTCCATATTAGGCCACCGAAAGCGCCGCAACAAAAATTCCCTAGTCCGGTGGACGCCAGGATGGGCCACCAGCTGTGAGGAGTGACCCCACTGGAGAACCCGCAATCTGATACGGGGCGGAACGAACACACAATGAGACGGACCCCCATCTGGGCCCGGGTCTGAGCGTAACGCCCTTTTGAAAAACCGCCTCAATCTCCCACATCACTGGAGCAATAATCTGGGCGGTCAGCACGATGGGCTCCGGGTGCGGTTCCTTATCGGTGTGGTCATAGATGCGCGACAGCGCATCCGGCTTAATATTCTTCGACCCGGGTCGGTAAGTCAGTATAAACCTAAACCGGGCAAAGAATAATGCCCATCAGGCCCATCGGGCTTGCGCGTCTTGACCTGTTGGACATATTCTAAATTCTTGTGGTCGGTCCAGACAGTAAAAGGGTGCTCGGCTCCTTCCAACCAATGACGCCACTCTTCCAATGCCAATTTGACCGCCAACAGCTCCTGGTCCCCTACTTCGTAATTTCTCTCGGCAGGTGAAAAGGCACGAGAGAAATACGCGCATGGGTGCGTTTTACGGTCCAGCGGGAAGTACTGGGACAGAATGGCTCCCACACCCGGCTCTGAAGCATCCACCTCTACCACAAAGGGGAGGGAGGGATTGGGAGTTATTAAAATGGGTTCAGAGCTAAACCTGTTCTTTAGCTCTGTGAATGCTGCCTCAGCCCTAGAGTTCCACTGGAACCTCGAGGATGATGTTTTTTTGTAAGGGCTGGGAGAGGTGCGACTACCGTGCTAAAATTGCGGATGAACCTCGATAAAAATTTGCAAAGCCCAGAAAGTGCTGCATCTGTTTCACTGATGCTGGAGTGGGCCAGTTCTTGACCGCCAAAACTTTCTCTGGGTCCATAAGGACTTTTCCGTCTGCCACAATGAAACCCAAGAAAGAGACAGAATCAGTGTGGAATGAGCACTTCTTGGCTTTAACGAATAGCCGCGCCTTAAGGAGCGCTTCCAACACCTGCCTAACATGGCCGACGTGAGAGGTGAGATTTGGGGAGAAATTTAAATTTTGTCGAGGTAGACAAACACAAACCTCTCCAGCATCTCTCTGAGAACATCATTCACTAGCGCCTGGAAGACAGAGGGGGCACTAGTGAGGCCGAAAGGCATCACCTGGTACTCGTAGTATCCGTGGTCTGTGTTAAATGCCGTCAACACAAAAGAACCCCAAAAGAGGGCAAACTCTGCGATCGCGAGTAGTAAACAACAAAGGAACCTCACGCACTCACACAAGAGGTGTATAACTAAAGGTCAGAAAAAAAACAAAAGAAAGCCTGTGTAACAAGGGCGAAAGAAATGTAATAGAAAAAGAACCTGTTACCTACAGCTCTAGGTGTGAACGAGCTGAACAAAAGGTAACAGGTAGAGGAATATAAAAGGATAAGAGAGAAAAGGAAACAAAAAGACTAAACAAATCTTTACCCTAACTCTTTAACCGGACTACCTAAGTTTCTAACGAGTAACAATCAGAAAAGTAAAGTCCGCTATCCTTTAGCTTACCGACTCCGATAGTCAAAAGCAAAGACAATATCGAAGTGTCGGAAATGCGGAAGTCTTGGGCTATTTATAACCGGCAGGAAATCCAAAACAGGTGAAAGGAATAATTGCCGGGCGAGATTCTAACACCTAAACGGAGGCGAAAAAATCTGATAGATTGCCTCGATGTCGTCAAACAAAAGAACGACCGCAGACACAACAGCAGGCTGCCAGAAACCAAAGAAAAAGCCAAGTTACTCACGGATAGCCTACAGAGCGCTGTCTATAAGTCCTTAATACCAAGGGCAAAATATACCAATTCTCGCCTATTTTTACTAGTGACCAACAAAGCTGTTTATCTCAAAAACTGTAAAGGCTACAAATATGGTTCATAGCTTTTATTTAAAAAGAGAACTGCACTATTATGACTAAGCAGTCATAATTCATATATATACAGTTTTTGCTACTTAATTACAACAATTTATGTACAGAAATTGTGAAAAAACAAAAAAACGGGTACCTACATTCAAATTTCAGATTTTTTACCTCATGAGCTATAAGAGCTACGGAGGAATCTTTATGATTCCTCAATATGCTGCCTATCTCTGCTATAAATATGGTGTCAATACCTCAAACCATTCAAATTCTACAGAGCTTTTTTTCAGGTGAACCATTTCGGTTACTAAAGTTGGCACAAATTGTGCCAAATTGTGCAAAATGGCAAGGTTCCAGAAAAGTCTCAATATGATTTCTTTTTTTAAGTTTTACAATAAAATGTGATAATTGGCAATAAAAGTTCATTTTTAGATGTGTTTTTGGTGTGTTATATTACACAACTAACTAGCCTACCTGTGGTCCCCAAAAAGCTCTCCAAACCCATGTAGAAGCACAGTGAATCTTGTATTCCACCAGAGCCCCATTAGCCAGAAATGAGTCCAGGTATATGCAAACGGGATATAAAATCAAATGTCCACCAGTTTCCTAGATAAAATAACCCCCTTCATAATAATCAACAACTCATCCTCAGGTTATCTCTCCCTCATGTTACGTCATGCATAAATTGCTTATTCGTTTACCTACACAGCCTGCTGTACTGCATACAGAACAATTTACTCATGTGGAACAATAACTACTAAACAAACACTTCAGACGCCATTTCATTCAAAAGAAACTCGGAACAGCTCATCTCAGACACAAATAGTTAGCCAGCTGCTATGTGTAATTTTGCTGGCTAGCTTGCCATTGTTACAATATAGTAATGTTTGCTATATTCATTTAATTCAGAGGGATTCATTTTATACATAACAGTGAATTTGCACTGTTATACCGGCAAAATATTTTTTACCTTAAAAGAAAAATTACCTTACACCACTCAGTGTCACTGAGACAAGATCGCAAAAACATCTTCGGGCTAGGACCTGCTGCACGCAGAAACGCCTGAATAACCTAGAAATAACTAACCAAATACTGTATGAAAGATAGAAAAGATACCAAACCCGGACTACTTCGCTAGGACTAACCCGAGATAAGGAGGACTGGAGCACACAGAGCTCAGAGCAAAAACAAATATTTTAATACGACTGACGTTTCGACGTCAACGACGTCTTCTTCAGAGTCAAATGAAAATACAGACAATGCACCGGGAGGTATATAAATACCCTCCCATCAATTACACAAAGTAAGGTGCGCATGTGTAGGACTAATATATCTCATCATAGATACCACATACACAATGTTATCTTCTTTAACAGGGTAAAGAGAAGACCGACAAATGTCATAGGTAAATAAACTGAATAATTGTCTATTGTGAACATGGCATAAAACAATAATAAAATGAAAATCAAAAAGCCTGTACACAAGTTACAAAAAACATGAAAGATTCAGCGACTCATTTAACCCATTGGGTTCCACACTATTGAGTGTATGTATCCAGTACGCCTCCCTGCGGAGCAGTTGCTTAATAATATCTCCGCCTCTGGATGATAAAGTGACTCTCTCAATACCCCAAAATTTTAGAGAAGAGACAGAACCATGATTGGCTTCAGCGTAATGTCGCGCAATAGCATAGTCCATATTCTTGGACCGGATCGCGGTCTTATGTTCAGCAATTCTAAGTTTAAGGGCTCTCTTAGTCTGTCCGATGTAGATTTTGGAGCATATACATTTCAACATGTAGATTACATGGGTAGTGTTGCAGTTAATAAATAGATATTGTAAAGTAAAAAGATGAACAGCCGCCGTTACCTAATGTATTATACTTTGTAAATGGAATGTAGCTAGCTGCTACAAACGAAAAACGCGCCATCTTGGTACGAACATTACGCATGGACGCCTCCTCCTCTTACGCAAAATTCTAAATCTACATGACTTTCGAGGGCATTGTGTTGAATGAGGGCTTGTCTGAAAGATAAGAGTCTTCGCTATTGGCTGGAATATTTGACAGACAGTTTAAAACACCAATGGAAAGCAAATAATACCTGCAGTGGAGGCGGGTCGATGCAAGTTTTTCCCACTTCAGATAGACCTATCAGTCAAAGAAATACACCCAATTGACGATGGTTTTGCATAAAACTAAATAAAGTAGAAATCCCCTTTGGTTAAAATATACTAAGGGTGCGTCCCAATAGTTGAAAAATGCCACCTTTGTGTTTTAATCTAATGTCGCTGATTACATTTTAATTATGTATTAATGGTTACCTATTAATTAATGTCTCGACGCAAACCACAATATCATGTACATTGGATACTGTACATGCAAATACTTGTACTCAAAATGTTCAGGCAGTTTTGCATATTTCCGGGTAGGAGAGTGGTAGTGGGGGAGTGGAGGTGGGGAGGTGGGGAGTGAAGAATATTAGGACGCACCCTAAGCCACGGGATTGGTAGTCCAGAAACTGGGTGAGTTTCACAACGTCAAACTGAACACAGCCGAATAACTCGTGATGAAGTGCAGAAAAGCACAAGTCGGTTTAAAATTTGAAAAAGATCATGTACAGCCGTATGAAAGTTTTGAAGTATTTTTTCTTGAAGTCTAAAGGTATAACGATTTTTCAAACCAAAGTTTTGTGAAATACAATTAAGCAGAACAGTTTACCAGCACATTGTTTATGGTGTGACACCAAGCTGCAATACACGTTTGGGAATTATGGATATATTTTAAGGATATTTAATCAAAATATTGAGGTGAGCAGTTTATTATATATTATTAAATTAATGAAATGTATAATTTAATAATTTCCGTAACGCCTGCTTTACCGCTAGGTGGCGTTTAGCAGCAAGAGGTTATTTCCAACTTCCAAAAACTAGGTCTGCCTTTAAAAGTCTTGATATCGAAATGTGGCCAAGTTACAACTAACAATATTGCCTATCGTAGCTCACACAAAATAAACTAGCTCTATTCCAAAGCAATGCTATCCAAACTTTCCTAAATTATTTAATGCAACTTGTCCCTGTGTTTCTTCATCTTAGCATGTGAAGAGATTGTGCCTCATGGAACAACATATGATTTCAATGAATGTTTTTAACAGTTGATGAATAATTACATTCCAGAAAGGATATGGTTATACTTTGTTGGCAAGTTTACTTTAGAAAATGTACAGGTTTTAAAATGTTAACTGCTGCCACAGATTTCATTACAATTCACAAACAGACATTTATTTCAAGAAACATCATGTACAATAGAGAAAGGAGGGATGAATAAATAAATGCAGATAAAAATGAGTAATATCTTTACCTAGAAAATTGCGTAGATATAGCATTTTTATGAACGTATCCAATAGTTATGATATTTGCGAACAGATTTTTGTGAACAAAAGGATATCTATGCTCTGTAGGACCACACAGGTTTTGATAGAAATCCAAATAAATAAATCAATAAATACATAATAATAATAATACATTTTATTCATTCTGTGCTTTTCATAGACCCAAAGCAGTAATAATAATAATAATAATAATAATAATACCTTGCTCTTATATAGTGACTTTCTCGATACTCAAAGCACTTACAGTGATGAGGGGGAAACTCGCCTCTACCACCACCAGTGGATGCAGACAATCATTCAAACATGCCCTATAGTGTAGTAATTTTTCTGTTTAATTTCTCAGAGCAAGTTGCAACACATCTGAATTTCCACTATAAAGTATTCTCATTTTGCAGTTTGAGGTGGAACATACAGTTTCATTGACCACATTCTCTTGAGATGGTAAGATGAAGAAACACAGGGCCAAGTTGCATTAAATAATTTAGGAAAGTTTGGATAGCATTGCTTTGGAATAGAGCTAGTTTATTTAGTGTGAGCTATGATAGGCAATATTGTTAGATGTAACTTGGCCACATTTTGATATCAATACTTTTAAAGGCAGGCCTAGTTTTTGCAAGTTGGAATTAAGGACTTATAGACAGCGTTCTGTAGGCTATGCGTGAGTAACTTGCCTTTTTTTTTTTACGTTGGAGACATTTTTGATCAGATATCAAAAAAATTTTTTGATAGCTAACTAATGATGAATAATGCATGAAGATAATGACATCGAGAGAGACATGCATACAGAATACATGCATTCAAAATAAATGCATGCAGACATTCGCGTAAGCATAACGCCCTGTACTGACGAGAATGAGAATATTTCTCCTATCACCGATAGCCCACAATTACATTAAAATAATTTGTAGATGAGCTGTATTTAATGTCTAATGAAATACAATGAATAGTTTAGTTTTCTGTAGTGCAATGGATGTATAAGGCATGTTGATTCTCTTCGTAGTAGCCTAGCTTGTACCTGCTTCCTGACTAGCAGCTGACTGACGTTTCTCTGGCAAAACTAACATTGGCTAACAAGCTTCATTGGACAATGCATATTTCCCAGGAATCTTAGCCAGAAAGAAGACAATAGATACTACTAAGAAAGTAGCCTACCAGAGATTATTCTTCTTCTCATTATTATAATTAAAAGTGTTTGCAGTAAACTACATTGTCTGCAGAGTAGCGTAGACTACAGCAATGTTCGGAGGCTATTCTATAATTCTTTTAAGTGACTAACCATGAAACAGATATGTTTGGGTAATTGGAGGTTTAGAAATCCGATCTCGTAAGGGATTTCAGTTTATAGTAGGCTATCATCAATTCTTAATGTATTATCGTAAATTCTTAATTTTCCTGGTTAATTTTATGGTGACGTTGTGTTATGTGTGAAAAGGATAAACTGAACAGAGCTGAAGTGAAGAAATGAATGAAGACATAATAAAGAATTGTTGGCCGAGGCGAGCGTTGAAGGTTCGGTTTCCACAGTGAGTCTAGACATGACCGCGGCACAAGAGCACAGCAGGCTCCACACAAACTTTTTTTTTTCGGCATTTGTGTGAGATTAAAATATGTAGCCAATGGCACAGTTATTTATAGAATTTAATTATTTTTCTTTCTAGTCTTGCTTTCTTTCTTTTAGACAACTAAGTTGCTTTTCGATAACCTTTGGTTATTTTCACGTTATTACAACCTGCTTGAATCTTTATTCTTTTTTACACGTATCTGCTAACACAAACAATTAAAAAAAAATAAAAATAAATAAACACTACTTCTAACCTTTACATTTATATACCATTACTTTTTCACGATGTTGTTCTAATAAAAGTATATTTAAAAAGAAAATGCGAACACATGTTCACCTCAGCATCAAGACCCTCCATAAACCCTACAACCCTCACAAAACCCTTTACCAACTTTTACAACAACCACCATTAAAATGACATCATCACGATGCCAATACATCACCCATTGAAACAACCCCCACCCCGAATAATAAATAATAAAAAAATATTGAAAAATAATTTTTATGCATAATTATATTTTCATAACCTCATTAATATTCATAGAATGATGGCAAATGCACATCCATCAAATTGTGACATTATTTGAATTATATTACTCCTTTACATGTATAAAGTCTTTTATATGTAGCTCTCAGTATTTCATTGCAAACTAAAGAAAAACTATTTTGTTGCATTTTTCCAAGATTTCTTTGCATTTGTGGCTCTTTAGTTTATTTTCATAATTTTGGTCAAAATAATCAAATTTAGTATTGTAAATGCTACAATTGTCTTGTTTCATTTAAGCCATTTTACAATTTTCTGTGAAACTTGGAGTTATAATGCCTTAAATAGAACACCCTCTAAATAGGTGAGAATTTACCAAATTTGGCATCTGTGTGAATCCTATGGCAGGGTTCCACTGCAAACTGAGATACCCGCCTAATGAATGACATGATAAATATTTGGGATTTAACTGTGAAAACTGAAACCTTTCCAGATGGATTTTATTATTTTAGACCTTATCTCAGTTTCTGTGGCAATATTTTTCATTGCACTGCATGTGGAAGATTGTGTGATCGCACGTGGCAGTAAAGCCAACAACATGACGGAACACCGAAGGGTAGGCATTAGGCATCTGACGTTCGAAGTAGAGCAATGCTTTGTCGTAGGGAATGAAAGGCATGTGTTTCCTGTTCATGGCAACAAAATATAGACATATTAAAAGCCTTACGCCCGGAACCCACCAGACACTCCAAGCGCACAGACGCTTATTGCGCGCGCAGATTTGAGCAGAACTGAACCCACCAGACGCGCAAAGGCACAAATGCTTTTATCGCTTTTTCGGAGCGCATTCCGTGAACGACAAAGATGCGCTATACAAACAGTCTACATTCCGGATTTGGGAGCTTCGCTTAATAATGGATAAGTAAATACTGCTATTACATATGTCTTACTGATTGACAGGTTAATTAAAATTAAAACTTGCATACTGTCAATATATTAGTACATTGGAAAATAGCTACACATGAATCAGACTAACAAACAAGTCATCACTGGCTGGCAGCAAATGGCCTACTTTTTTTTTTCGTAGCCTTTTACTTCGTAGCCTATAGCTAATGTAATTATGTCATTATAAGGAAATCAGTTGAGTGATTACCTTATCTCGCAATATTAATATAGTACTTTTTTGTTTGTTTCAGTACGAGTGGTAAACTGAGGAAGGCAATTATGGTTTACCTCTTGCTCCGAATGCTCCTGAGGAGGAGAAGAATGTGGGTACACCCATGAATTGCTTTGATCACACTTTTGATTATATTAAAACAAATATCTAAAGTATATAGAATGTTGTTTTTTAAAGCTAAATGTAGCAAACAAGACAATGCCTCATTTATAAAGTTCACTTTATATAATTTATTTATTTGGGACAGTAATCAACATGTTCTAAACATTTAATTATGGCAGAATTAGCAGCTATTTTGATTCTGTAGTACCTTAAATTGATACAGTGATATCAGCATAATAAAAACAAAAGTAAGCATAGTCTTAATTCATTGAACAAATATATATAAATTTGTATACTATAATAAAGAAAAAGCATTATAAAAACGGGACTGGTTATATGCAAAATGTATGACTTGATTTAACTTCATTCATCCCACAATGGTGATTGTCTCTGTTCCATTTTTCATTAGGGCCTATATTAAAATATAATATGTACTAAAATAATTAATAATAATAGTAAAACTATTAGTAGGTTGAAAAACATTAATACGTAGTGATATGATGCAGATATTGAGCATATACAAAAATTCTATAAAATTGTGCATGCAGATGACCAGAAAATTCCGCCCAGAGCGGAAAAATCAGCTCCACTTCCGCGAGCCGTCCGCCCGCCAGCCGTGTGTGCGTGGCCGGTGAGAACCGCGGCAATTTGTTAACATGGGAGCGGAAGTGAAGCGCAAGGGTGCACGTGTGCGCGCACTTGAGCTTGCGCCTCTGGTGGGTTCCAGGCGTTAGGCTGCACAAAGAGACAAGGCACTGTAAGTGTATTATGGCACTAAGGACCCACTTTTTACACTGTTAAATTGTTGTTGGTTTTAATGATGACCCTTATGACTCAGAAATGTTCCTTTTTATGACTGACACTGCAAATGAAAGGTAACAACTCATTGGTTAAATAGACCATGGTCCATGCTTCCTTGTAGTTAATGGTGTGAAAACTTATTTGGCTGATTTTCACATGGAGTGGGGTTAGGAAGCATGTGCCTCATGCTGGGGTATGTGTGGTTAAAGAGATGGGAAATTAGCCGTGCGAGTTATAAAAAGGCCATCTTTAGTTCTGTTCCCATCATGGTTTCCTCAAAGATGAAGAGAGTGGGGGGGGGGGGGGGGGGGGCACAGAAGGCATCAATAAATGAGCCATGACACATGCCAGAGGAAGGTGCATGGTTAGGATGTGGATGGAGTGTTTTACACTGTTACATAGTCATATGCACTGGAGCAGCAGTCTATTTCTGAAGACTGAGAAGGCTACGTAAGCATTCTGGCCTCCAGCTTGCAGGTCCAGGAGAAGGCTTTGATTGGCCAGGTGCTCTTTCGCTTTCAGTCACACAAAAGGTGACCTCTATGTCCTGCCCCCATTTCAAATCCAAAGAATCAATTGAACCAAAGACTCCGTTCTATGGTGATTTCTTTCATTGTGTGCAGTAGTGCTTCATTAAAAGTAATTCCATCAGTCTTTTTGACTGAAATTGGCTCTGCACTACATGTGATAATCCCTTTCCTTTTGGTGATCATTTTGCACTTTTTCTCATGTTGTGGGTACATTCAGAATACATTTGCATGTCCCTACTGTGTCTACATGCCCCAATTAGTTAGTAAGGGCTTTAAAATATATATATATATACAAACAAAAAAGGCTGTAAATATCATGATTGTCTCACAGATTGGTATGTCATTGTTTACCTTGTTTAATTGTGATTAATAAGCAGCTGACAGTACAATTGAAGGGAGCTGTACAATCCTTCTCTGAAATGTAACAGACCTGTATATTGGTAATTGATTTGGCCATAAATCTGAATGCTGTTAAATGATGGGAACTGCATGGGAAAGACAGTCTCACATACATGTATTACTAATGAACCAGATGGGGATAGCTGGACTTAACACTCAGAGGCAAAGACAAGTACAGAAACTTTTCTCCATATGTTCAAGTTCACAACAAAGGCACCAAAAGTATAAATTTTAAATACCACACCACAATCCTTTCCACCCTCTCCAGATCTTTTGACTTTTCATTTTTGAACTGAAGTCTTGTCTCCAACTGTCCTTGTTATATCAAAGAACAGAGGAGGTAGAGAACTTAAGGATGCAGTGGGAACATAAAAGTGCATAGTTTAAAATTGTTAGTGACACTTGATACACCTGAAAAAAAGAGGGAGAAACAAAGGGATTTCAAGCTGTCTGTTTTGTGAGACTGCAAAGAATGATGTCAACAGCTTTCTGACTGCAAATGAACTTCTGAGTCAGTAATGTAGCACTCAATCAACATTTGTCCTTCACTTTAATGAACAAATAAATGCAATATAAATAAATTTGTTCATTTCTTCCTGCACAAACACGTTTTACCAAGTTCCCAAGGACACATGTCAGTTTAAGAAGATCTTTTTCTTCACAATGTGATGAGTGAACTCAGCATAGTGTGTTTGTGAAGAAATAATAATACTTGAACCTAATTGTCAAATTTAAGGACTTATGAACTTTGAATCGATGCAGTTGCACACCGAGGGTCCAGGTTCGCGCCCAGAGATCCGCGTATGGCCGTGCATTGAGGGAGTGGCAAATTGGGCGGCCGCTCCCGGGGTGGGGAGAAGGACTGAGCGCAGAGAATCATTGCGCACATACAGTGAGCACCATAATTCATTGGACAGTGAAACATTTTTTGTTATTTTGGTTCTGAACTCAAGTACTTTGAGAAAGTATACAAGGACAATGAGGTTGAAGTGCAGACTCAGCTTTAATTTGAGTATTTCCATCCATATTGGATGAACGATTTAGAAATGATAGAGCCTTTTGTACATACCACCCCCCCCCCCCCCCATTTTGGGCATCAGAAAATATTGGACAGTTTAACATAATGTAGAATAAATTAATAATTTTTATTAGTTATTACTTATTTTTATTTGGTCGCATATCCTTTGCATGCCATGATTTCCTGATGTCTGTGACCCAACAATATCAAAAGACTCTTGATAGCTTATTTTCTGGTACTCCTACAAGCGATACTATAACTGCTCTGCATTTTAATGGATCTCTATGGGAATTGGGGGGTGGGACTAGATTTAGCTGTGAATTACACTGAAACAGTATGGAACACATGGTTGGCTAAAAGGCTCTAAGTCACCAAGGGTAACAAACAAGCCTTAAACCATCTTTCTGCTGCCAGATATGCAGTAGATATAGATTGAAAACTTGAAGGGTTTCTTCTCCTGACTTACTTTTCTATAGAGTTCAATAGGAAAATTTGTCAGGAGAAACAACCCTTAAAGTGATCCATCCATATCTATTGCATATCTGGCAGCAGTGATGGTTTGAGGCTCGTTTGATACCGCAGACCATTGATGACTTAGCCATTTTGCCAACCATGTATTCCATAGTTTCAGCATAATTTACAGCTAAATCTAGTCCCACCCCCCAATTCCAATAGAGATCCATTCAAATGCAGAGAAGTTATAGTATCACTTGTAAGAGTACCAGAAAATAAGCTATCAAGAGTCTTTTGATGGGAACCTTTTCTTGGAAGGGTTCTACTGATAACCCTTTTTCTTTGAATGGTTCTACCTAGAACCCTCTATGAAGGGTTCTGCCCATAACCCTTGTCTTCTAATGTTCTACCAAAAACCATCTACAAAGGGTTCTACCTTATAACCCTTTCATTTTGAATGGTTCTGCCTAGAAACCTCTATAAAGAGTTCTACCTAGAACCATTTAGAATCTTGAGGCCCTCTATATCTTTTGGTGTATGATCATTATTTTGGTCTTCATTATTATGTAGTTCTTTAATGTACGTATATTAGCAGTAGTAGGTAGTAATTCTGCAAAGGCATGTCCAGTTCCCCATGTACATAGAAGAGCAAGGACAGTTTTATTTAGAAATTGGATGAGGTGGGGAAGCCCTATGAGGGAAGAGGGAGGAGCAATCAGGGTGGGAAAGGATGTAGATCCAGCAGAAATGGGTCACAGCTGAGAGCAGGAGCAACATGACCAAGAGGTCTAGGCACTTCAGGGTGTCTTCAGAAATTGACATTGGGTGACCTCTGGCAGTAGAGACATAGCAGAGAGAGAAAAGAGATGGTGTCAAAGACTACTCTGTACACCAGATTAATTTAAAAACACTAAAAGTAAAAAAAACATGTTGACTGAATTAAAATAAAGAAAATAAACCATTAACCTTCCTGTTATGTTCGGGTCAAAATTGACCAGTTTCAGTTGAGTTTAACATCAGAAAGCTTTGAAAAAGGTTGAACAAAACATCAGCACGGAATTAAAAAAAATTGAGATTAATGCAAGATACGGTGTGCGGGAGTACTTCTCTTTTCTATACATCTGACTTTATCCTTCAAGCACCCATACTACAATAACCAGGTGTGTAAATACTTTTTTATCAAGTGAGTGAAATGCCATTTGCCAGTGCAACATCAGTGAAATGCCATTTAACTTTTTTTTTTTCTGTATAAAACTTGATAACATCTTCAACATAGGGGATGTGAACACGTGAAACTGGAAAAAAAAAATAAAATCTGTGAAGTGCACAAGTGCTTGAAATAGATAACCAAGCCACTGGCACACCTCCTGGCTTGTCCAGTTGGTAAAAGAATCCATGTCTCTAAAAATATAAAGCAGGAAACAAACAATAGCATTAAATTAAAAAATGCACCTTGAACCACATGATTCTTAAGCTACCCAAGATATATATATCTGTATATATAATATACATACAGCATACCTTTTATCCAGAAAACATAACCTTCTGTCAAGTTGAAAATCCTTTTCTCAGTCTCTTTCTCTGAAAATCCAGCTGGAGTAATCAATCCTCATACTGAGGCCCACAAATTCAGTCCCTAGACCAGGGATGTCAAACTCATTCTATCGAGGGCCGAGTGTATGCAGGTTTTTGTTCCAACTGTGCCCTACACCAGCTGATTTCACTAATTAGCTCAGCTCTTCAAGCAAGGAGGTGAACTAATTAGTGGAATCAGCTGGTGTAGAGCAAGGATAGAAAAAAACTTGCATACACTCGGGGTGCTTCCCAATAGTCGAAAAATGCAACCTTTCCTCCTCCACTACCATTCCTCTACTCTGTGCCCCGGAAACGGATCTTTGTGTTTTAATCTAATATTGCTGATTACATTTTAATTCCGTATAAATGGTTACATATTAATTAATGTCTCGACGCAAACCGCAATGTCAGGTACATTGTATATTGTACATGTAAATACTTGTACTGAAAACGTTCAGGCAGTTTTGCATATTTCCGGGTAGGAGAGGAGTGGTAGTCAGGGAGTGGAGGTGAGGAGGTGGGGAATGAAGAATATTGGGACGCACCCTCGGCCCTGAAAGGACTCTGACCACCATATTGCTTTGACCTATCAATTTCTTTCTGCAAACATGAATGGGCCAAAATGGGTGTTTCTGGCCTTTTTTAACAACTGGTTGATGTAGAAAAATCAAATTGATAGGTCAAAGCAATATGGTGGTCAGAGTCCTTTCATATCTGCAAACAGGAAGGGGTTAGGTCTAGGACAGCGGTGTCAAACTCGTTCCATCGAGGGCCGAGGGTGCGTCCCAATATTCTTCACTCCCCACCTCCCTTCCTCCACTCCTCCACTACCACTCCTCTCCTACCCGGAAATGTGCAAAACTGCCTGAACGTTTTGAGTACAAGTATTTGCATGTACAGTATACAATGTACCTGATATTGCGGTTTGTGTCGAGACATTAATTAATATGTAACCATTAATACGTAATTAAGATGTAATCAGCAACATTAGATTAAAACACAAAGATCCAGTTCCGAGGCACGGAGTAGAGGAGGTGGTAGTGGAGGAAGGGAGGGTGCACTCTTCGACTATTGGGACGCACCCCCAGGTGGTGAAGTAAGCGGTGCACGTGACGCATGGGCTACTCCTGATTGGTCTAAAGACACATGTCACGTATAGATTGGTCTAAAGACACATGCCACAGTCACTTGTTAACTGCCTGCATAAAATAAGATCCTGGTTGTCATCCAATCTGCTCAAATTAAACAGCAATAAAACAGAACTCATGGTTGTGGCTCCTAAGGCACTGCTTCGGAAAGTTGGTGATCTTATCCTAGATGTGGATGGCTGCTCCATCTCTCCATCCCCTGAAGTCCGCAACCTGGGTGTTATTTTGGATTCCAACCTCTCATTCAAATCTCATATCAAATCCATCACTAAAGCTGCTTTTTTTCATCTCAAAAACATCTCCAGACTTCGACCTTCTCTCTCTGACTCTGTGGCAGAGACCCTCATTCACTGCTTTATCACCTCCCATCTGGACTACTGTAATGGTGTTCTGTTCGGGGTACCCAGCAAAGCCCTGGACAGGCTCCAGTACATCCAGAACTCAGCTGCCAGGGTCTTAACCCGCACCAAGCCCTGGCAGCACATCACCCCCACCCTTATCCACCTCCACTGGCTTCCGGTTAAGTCCCGCATCATCTATAAAATACTCCTCCTCACCTACAAATCCCTTCATGCCCTTGCCCCCCAGTACCTTTCAGACCTCCTTCACCCCTACACCCCCTCTCGGAATCTGCGGTCCTCGGACACGGGTCTGCTTTCCATCCCCCATACCAGCCTCCGGACTTTTGGGGACAGAGCATTTAGTGCTGCTGCCCCCACCCACTGGAACTCTCTCCCAGCAGAGATCCGCAACGCTGCTTCCTTGGACACTTTTAAAAAAACACTCAAAACCTATCTGCTCACTATGGCCTATGGCCTTTAGCTGTTCTGTCATCCCCGGTCACTTTTACTTTACTTATTTTCTCTTTTCTGTTTAATTGCTTGTTTGAGTCATTCTGTAAAGCGTCCTTGGGTCCCTTGAAAGGCGCTATATAAATGTAAGTTATTATTATTATTATTATTATAGAAGCGGCTGCACCGCTTAAAAAGTCGAATGCCATTTTGGCATATATACTGTATATGTATTTCATGATTCAATGTATTCTGTTTTTAATTAACAAAGATTTTTCTTTTTGCTTGACCAGACAGCAACCCGGTATTCAGCTACCCTACAATCATCATCATCAGTTAATTTTACCCTATTGCCCATGTTGGGATTTGAACCAGCAGCTCTCGGGTTACCAGGCCAAAGTCTTAACCTCTAGGGCGGCTACAATGCAATAATCTGTTTTCAAAGCATTAGTGATCCAATACAATGTACCTCCGCTGAATGCCTTGTACACATTTGGCATAGATATGTGTTAGTTGGGCGGCACGGTGGTGCAGTGGTTAGCACTGTCGCCTCACAGCAAGAAGGTACCGAGTTAGAATCCCAGCTGAGGACCCCCCTATGTGGAGCCTGCACGCTCCCCCCGTGTCCGTGTGGGCCCCCTCCGGGTACCCTGGCCTCTATGGGATCAAATTAGGGTCAATAAGATTTTGCACTTGCAAAAAAGTTTTGTACTCACAGGTATGATTTGCACGTCTGTAAAAAAGTTTTGTGCTTGTGTAAACAAGTTTTGTAGCTGTAAAAATATTTTGTGCCTGTGTAAAAAAGTTTTGTAGCTGTAAAAATATTTTGTGCATGTGTAAAAAAGTTTTGTAGCTGTAAAAATATTTTGTGCCTGTGTAAAAAAGTTTTGTAGCTGTAAAAATATTTTGTGCATGTTTAAAAAATTGTTGTACTCACAGATATAATTTGCATGTGTGTAAAAAAGTTTTGCAGCTGTAAAAATAATTTGTGCATGTGCAAGCATTTCTTCAACGGACACACAAATTTCCTACCTTCCCGTGTGACATTGACGTTACGAGGTTGCAACACTGAAGTTACAAGTTTACAACACTCAAGTTATGAGTACGAATTTTGACCCTACTTTTACGCCTGAGCTGAATAGCCAATCAGCAGGTTGCATATTGACTCGCTGTGCCCACCTACCATCCAATCAAGGCAATGGACTGGTCAGTGCAGGAGTTAACTAACTCCACAAGATGACAGTGAATGCATCATTTTATTTTGTTTTTTTTAAGGGTTTCCGTGCTGTTATACTTTTGACAGCTCCGCGTTATCATAGCTATGATGCAGCTTTAGCAAAAACGGGTATGTAGTAACAGACTAACCTTTTTATATTCATTCGTTTTTTGTTTTCAAAGAGGGCATTTCCCGGTAGAATTGCTGACTTGTGACGAAAGTGCCGCCGTGGTGATAGATTTACCTAAACATCTGTCAGATGTCGTCGTTTTTCACGGTAAGAAGAAATTTTATGACAACGTTAGCTAAAACGTTAGCAACGAACACAGAGAATAAATAATGCAAATTAAGTGGAATGGACGCAAAGCTGTCTTGATATATCTAACGTTAACTATGATATAAAACTTTTCATACGATATTAACCCACCTGTGTGCTGCCACGCTCCTCCATGTTGCTGTTTCCTTCTAGTTCTTCTGGGGTCCAAGATGATGCATTCACTGTCATCTTGTGGAGTTAGTTAACTCCTGCACTGACCAGTCCATTGCCTTGATTGGATGGTAGGTGGGCACAGCGAGTCAATATGCAACCTGCTGATTGGCTATTCAGCTCAGGCGTAAAAGTAGGGTCAAAATTCGTACTCGTAACTTGAGTGTTGTAAACTTGTAACTTCAGTGTTGCAACCTCGTAACGTCAATGTCACACGGGAAGGTAGTGTAGGATATCTAATATTTCCCCCCTTCTCTCTATCTCTGTCTCTCTCTCTCATTCTCAACCCCCCCATCAAAGATAAGCCAGTCTGTCATAAATGACCCCCCTCCCCCCCCCTCCCCCACACCTTAACCCAATCAGGACAGGGATGGTCTTCCTGTGGAGGTATTTTATGAGTGTACCGCAGAAAAAGAAGTTAGTCAATTGTGGAGTTTGTTTCAAGAAGTCATTCTTTTTGGTTCCTCGTGCGTTTCCTTTTGTTCCTGTTCCGCTGGAGGGTAAATAATTTGACAATTTTTGGCTTATCTCTCTCTTTTCTGGTATATTTCCTAATTAATGTCTGGTTTAATGTCTTCACTTTTGTGAATTATAAGTAGTCAGCCTACAATCCTTCGTGAATGTATGATTCCCAGTCATTATTCTAATTGAATGTTTTCATTTAATAAAATTACTTAATCTCAAGACCTGATTTAGACTTTGTTTTGGCTTGTTAGTTGATCCACCAGGTTACTGTTCGACTTACCTATTAACGAATTTGGCGATTTAATTGATGATTGTAATTTTTAATAATAATTATTAAATTAAATCACGTAAAACTTATTTTGAATGTAGGTTAAGTGAGGGGTTCTAGCACGCAATATCGCTTGTGTTCAGTATTCAGAGTGCCGAACGTTTTAACAAGGGTATTGACTGTTGGAACCACTGGATTCAGAAAATACACATTTTACCTAGTCCTCACTTACCCGACATAATTGGAGGTTCCACCGAGATAGGTTGTCCTATAGCATACTAAATTTTGCTATTGAGTAAACTGCGGTAAACTCTGAGACAAGTTCAAATCTTTTTCTAATTGACTGGTCTTAGATTTATTGATTTTATTTATTTATTTTTTAAATTTTTTTAAATATTATTATGGCATACCAGACAAAGAGAGAGATGCCTCATTTACCCTCCACTGCTAACCTACCAGCATTCCCTGGCCAGTCAAGGCTGGATCAGCAGTGGTATCTCATGTTATCAGAACGGCAATATTTGATAGCCCAGTGCCCAAAATTTGCAGAACAGCTCAAGGCAATGGACCAGCTGAAGGAGGAGGCCCTTTACAACCTGCGGACTGAGTATTTGGACTATCTGATTTCTCCAGATAGTGATGAAACCAAGCGCAAGATTGTCCAAGGGATAAGGTCGTACCTAGAGAAAAGACAACATTTTCTCTACCTCTGGCGGTCAAAGCAGGCATGGGAGGAGGTAAACCAGATGTGGAAACTGGCTTGGGAAAAGCACCACTCTAAGTCAGGAGTTACTGCCAAACCAGTTTCTTCTGTGGCAGTCCAGCATGCGCTGGAAGGAGCAGTGCATGGCGCCATTCCAGCCATAACCCAGGCACCACCCCCCACCGAGGACAATACAGCACTCTCCATTGACTCATCCCCACCCCCTTCAGGCTTGGACAATTCTGTGGATTTTGTCACCTCCACAGACAATGTAGCTGCCCCCCTGGTGAGCCCCCCTTCCCTGGAGGAATTTGGGGGAAACAGCTCTGTGTCTTGTATCACACCAGCCACCACAGAGGATGTGACCCCACAGGACGTGGAATCCGCTGCTGCAGTCCTCTCAGCTGAGCCAGGTGAGGAGACCGTCGAACCCCTGGAGGCAGAACCTGCTACTGCAGACACAGCAGCCCAGCCTGGTGAGGAGACCGTCGAACCCCTGGAGGCAGAACCTGCTACTGCAGACACAGCAGCCCAGCCTGGTGAGGAGACCGTCAAACCCCTGGAGGCAGAACCTGCTACTGCAGACACAGCAGCCCAGCCTGGTGAGGAGACCGTCAAACCCCTGGAGGCAGAACCTGCTACTGCAGACACAGCAGCCCAGCCTGGTGAGGAGACCGTCAAACCCCTGGAGGCAGAACCTGCTACTGCAGACACAGCAGCCCAGCCTGGTGAGGAGACCGTCGAACCCCTGGGGGCAGAACCTGCTACTGCAGACGCAGCAGCCCAGCCTGGTGAGGAGACCGTCGAACCGCAGGACGCGGAACCGGCTTCTACAGGCCCATCAGCCCTGCCAGGTGGAGAGGTCTACGCACCCCAACAGGTGGAGTCAGCCCCCACAGAAAAGTCCACCCAGGCCGAGGACCCCACCCCACCCCTTGTGGACTTTTCTTCCCCTCCTGCTGAATCCGGGGAACCTCTGTCTGCTGCACAGACAGAAGGGGTGTGCTCTGTGGACTCTCCCACTTCCACAGTTCCTGTGATGGAGGAGATAGGGGGACTTCTGCGAAAGTCTCGCTCCCCTATCAGAGCTGTAAAGAGACCCCGGGAGAAACGGAGCAGGAAGCCAACCCCCGGCCGTTTTACGACTCCTCTGGCCCTCAAAGTCTCCGCCAGAGTGTTGTCTTGCAATCCAAAGCAAGATGAAAGCAGCCAATTTAGCACAACAGTTTCCCCCACCCTCGTCTCTCCACCCCCGAGCCACACCTGCAAACTTCGCACACACACGTCATCCAGGGAGAGTGCAAGAGCCCTTTTCCGACATCAGAAGTGTTCGGAGAGCAGTGATGGACTGCATGCCTACGAGCAACGATCAGCCCAGCTGCCCAGAGAGGGAACCAAAGCCAAAACTGGCATAGACCCCTGGACAGAGATGAGACGGGCGTGGTTAAGGGGCATCCACGTGCGGAAGAAGCAAGATGACAGGATGCCTCCTGTCATCCCGGTTTGCTGAACGCTGTGGCCCTCCGCAGCCAAAGGACTGCCAGTAACCACACTGGGGTTCTAGGAGGTAAAACTGGCACTCTGCCTGCCCCTGCCCCCCCCCCCCCCCCCCCTCACCACCCCCCACATCCCTACCACCACCTTTTAACATAAGACAATGCCCATGTTTTTAAGTCCCTTTTTTAAAGTGTAGGTGCCCCCTCCAATGCTGTTCCTGGGCACTTGTGGACAAGTCTGCCCTATTCAGGTGATTATTTGGACTGGCAATCTTGTGGATAGTAAATCCTGTCCGTAAGGTTCCCCTGAATGGACTAAGTGCTTATAACATGCAGTGTTCCCCTCTTCACATGTTGCTGTGAGTGATAAGGCCTAAACCCTCAAGTCCCACAGTCTTCTCCTGCCACTCCCCGAAGGACCCCCAGAGGCACAAGTGCAACCGGACCCATACCCTGCCACGGGAAGCTAGCCTAAGCGACTGCCGTCAGCAGTCCACCCAACTGGACCCGAGCTCAAGGAGCCAAAACGGATTCCGACAGGGAAAGAGGTGCTTCCCCGCCCGTCAGTAGAGAGGTCTTGACCGCACTTTTCCGCCTGTGGATCGTCCAGCTGCCTGTCACAGGAGACAGAGCCCCCCGCACGCTGTGCAGAATTGGTAGAGACACTGTCAAATTAGGCCGCCTTTCACTCACACAGTTACAACATTAAGGGGAATAAGCACTGCATGTTATCCAAGGAAGTCCAGGGAGCCTCTTCCCTTGCCAGTCCAGATACCCTGACACTGGAGAAGGAATTGACTGAACCAAGGTGCCATGACAGCAGTGAAAAAAAAAAAAAAAAATGTCTGCACCACACCGGATCATCACAATGGGACTAGTAAACTGGACATGGACTAATTGTTTTAAAGATGGTTAGTGAACCATTAGGACACTTGTTTTCATGCAGCTATCATTGTACAATGATATAATGTCCAAATGTGTGGTTGTTATGATGATGGAACGATAGGCTCTTAGCAGCTGCATGCACCTATCGTTCCAAGAGAGGGAATGACGGGATGTTGCCTAATGTCTTTTGCTCTTTCTCTCTCTCTCTCTCTCTCGGCCTCTCTCTGCCCCCCCCCCCCCCCCCCCCCCCCATCCCTACCACCACCTTTTAACCTAATACCATGCCCATGTTGTGTTTAAGTCCCTTTTATAGAGTGTAGGTGCCCCGCCAAATACTGTTCATAGACACTTCTGGACAAGTCAGCCCTATTCATGTGATTATTTAGACTGGCAATCCCGTGGAAGGTAAACCCTGTCCGTAAGGTTCCCCGGCATGGACTGACAGTGGTCATAACATGCAGTGCTATCATTAATTGTTCCGGTCTTCGCTATGAGTGTTAATGCCTAAGCCCTCAACTCCCACAGTCTTCTCCTGCCATTCCCTAAAGGACACCCACAGACACAAGTGCAAACAAGTGCAACCGGTCCCACACCCTGCCGCGGGAAGCTAGCCTAAGCAACTGCCGTCAGCAGTCCACCCAATTGGATCCAGGCTAAAGGACCCAAAATGGATTCCGACAGGGAAAGAGGAGCTTCCCCGCCCGTCAGAAGAGAGGCCCTGACTGCACTTTGCCACCTGTGGATCGTCCAGCTTCCTGTCACAGGAGACAGAGCCCCCGCACGCCGTGCACAACTGGTAGAGACACTGTGGAGTAGGTTGCATTTCACTCACGCAATTGCAACACTAATGGAAAAAGCACTGCATGTTACCCAAGTCCAGGGAACTTCTGGTCCCTTGCCAGTCTAGATACCCGGACACTGGAGAAGGAAGAGACTGAAGCAGGGTGTCATAACAGCAGCGACACAAAAGAGTGTCTAATAGAGATATGACTCTAGATCACAAAGGGACTATTAAACTGGGCATGGACTAAATGTTTTAAAAATGGTTGGTGAACCATTTGGACAGTTGTTTTTGTTGTTAGCAGGTAACTGCATCTTCAATGTCCAAATGTGTAATGTGATTCCTATTTGGTGATGTAAGAATAGGTTTTTAGCAGGTGCATGCACCTATTCTTACAAGAGAGGGATGTAGGATATCTAATATTTCCCCCCTTCTCTCTATATCTGTCTCTCTCTCTCATTCTCAACCCCCCATCAAAGATAAGCCAGTCTGTCATAAATGACCCCTCTCCCCCCCCCTCCCCCACACCTTAACCCAATCAGGACAGGGATGGTCTTCCTGTGGAGGTATTTTATGAGTGTACCGCAGAAAAAGAATTTAGTCAATTGTGGAGTTTGTTTCAAGAAGTCATTCTTTTTGGTTCCTCGTGCGTTTCCTTTTGTTCCTGTTCCGCTGGAGGGTAAATAATTTGACAATTTTTGGCTTATCTCTCTCTTTTCTCATATATTTCCTAATTAATGTCTGGTTTAATGTCTTCACTTTTGTGAATTATAAGTAGTCAGCCTACAATCCTTCGTGAATGTATGATTCCCAGTCATTATTCTAATTGAATGTTTTCATTTAATAAAATTACTTAATCTCAAGACCTGATTTAGACTTTGTTTTGGCTTGTTAGTTGATCCACCAGGTTACTGTTCGACTTACCTATTAACGAATTTGGCGATTTAATTGATGATTGTAATTTTTAATAATAATTATTAAATTAAATCACGTAAAACTTATTTTGAATGTAGGTTAAGTGAGGGGTTCTAGCACGCAATATCGCTTGTGTTCAGTATTCAGAGTGCCGAACGTTTTAACAAGGGTATTGACTGTTGGAACCACTGGATTCAGAAAATACACATTTTACCTAGTCCTCACTTACCCGACAGTAGGAAATTTGTGTGTCCGTTGAAGAAATGCTTGCACATGCACAAATTATTTTTACAGCTGCAAAACTTTTTTACACAAATGCAAATTATATCTGTGAGTACAACACTTTTTTACACATGCACAAAATATTTTTACAGCTACAAAACTTTTTTACACAGGCACAAAATATTTTTACAGCTACAAAACGTTTTTACACAGGCACAACATATTTGTACAGCTACAAAACTTGTTTACACAAGCACAAAACTTTTTTACAGACGTGCAAATTATACCTGTGAGTACAAAACTTTTTTGCAAGTGCAAAATCTTATTGACCCTAATTTGATCCCATAGGCCTCCCCCCACAGTCCAAAGACATGCAGGTTACACTAATTGGAGACTCTAAATTGCCCATAGGTATGAGTGTGTGAGTGAATGGTGTGTGTGTGCCCTGTGATGGATTGGCGGCCTGTCCAGGGTGTATTCCTGCCCCTCGTCCAATGCATGCTGGGATAGGCTCCAGCACCCCCTGCGACCCTGACCAGGAATAAGCAGGCTAGATAATGGATGAATGGATGTGTTAGTTGAGCCAAGGTGTGAACAGCTCAGTTTGTATTGCTGCAGATTGTAGTGCCCTTTGGTAAAAATGGTTGATTGATTGGACTTTATCAATGAATTCAACTCTTCAACAAACGTCATTACAAAATTAACCATAATATTTTGGATGAAATTATGACTAATATACCAAGTAAGGCAGAATATGTACACTTAACCTCTTCCTACCGAGGGAAAAATAGGCCAATATTCGCCTGTTTTCACTAGTGACAAACAAAGGTGGTTATCTCAAAAACTATAAATGGTACAAATATGGTTCATGGCTTTTATTAAAGAAGACACCTGCAGTATTACGACTAAGCAGTGAGAACTCATAGAAATCCAGTTTTTGATACTTAACTACAACAATTTATGTACAGAAAATATAAAAAAACTAAAAAACGGGTACCTACATTCAAGTTTAAGAATTTTTACCTGGGGAGCTACAAATGCAATCAAGGAAATGACTCCTCTATCTGATTCAGCAATATGCTGCCTACCTCTGGTAACAATCTGGTGTCAATATCTCAAACCATTCAAATTTTACAGGTTTTTTTTCTGGTGAACCTTTTTCGTTATCCAAATGGTGCCAAATGTGCCAAAAATGGCAATGTTCCAGAAAAGTCTCAATATGATTTATTTTTTAGGTTTTTACAATAAAATGAGATCATTTGTCAATATTGGCAATACAAGTTCATTTTTAGACGTGTTCTTGGTGCTCTTCATATTACACAACTAACTACCCAAGGTTACAAAAAGCTGTCAAAACCCATGTAGCAGCACAGTGAATCTTGTGTATTTTACCAGAGCCCCATTAGCCAGAAATGAGTCCAGGAATGTGCAAACAGGTTTTCAAATGAATAATGGGAATAGTATGAAACTTCCCTACACATTACTGCTTGCCAGTCCTGTCCTTTATTCTGTTGCCACCTCCTATGACAGGGACGTTGGGGTTGGGTTTTAGGAGGCAAAACTTTATACATGACAAACATATATCAACTATATACAAGTGCACTAAGGTGTACTACTAAAAGTGCAGTGGATAAAAAATCAAAAGTCCACCAGTTTCCTAGATAAAAAATAAAAACACCCCTGCTGTAACAAATAAAAAGATCCTTGCCCTCTAATTGCTGAAGTTACCGTATTTACACAAAGAAAGTACAAAATGGCAGGGTCCAAAAAGCTAAAAAAAAAAATGAACTAAAAACAAAAAAAGGCAAAGGATCAAAACATGGGGGTGGAGGGTGAGGAGAGATTATTTAACCATTCATACAGAAGCCATTTAGACTACACATTCCCTCAGGAGAGCAATCTGCATCATTAAAAACCCCACTAACCCTGTCCATGGAATTGTCCACCATGTTGATATACCCATTAGTCCCCCTTATACAACAACAATCAACAACAATAATAATAAACAAGTACTCCCTCATGTTATCATGTTCTCTCCCTCATACCATGCATAAATTGCCATTTTGTTTACCTGCACAACCTTCTGTACTGCATACAGTACAATTTACTCATGTGGAACAATGACTTTACTTCCAGAAGCCATTTCACACTCAAAAAAATCGATTTAGTAGCTCATCTCAGACACAAATAGATAGCTAGCTGCTTGTTACCTGTAATTTTGCTTGCTAGCTTGCCACTGTAAAGGTAATACTATCTATATTAATTTAGCTGAGAGGGACCGATTTTATGCATAAGTATATAAGGTTAGTTAGCTTCACAGAAGAAACACAGGGATTCACGCATTGCAGCTAAATTGCACATTTCCTTCGATGCTTACATCAAACTTACCGTTTCCACAAACATCTGTGTTGTTGGCAACGCCACGTAACACGTGCGAGTTTGTCAACACAGACAATACACCCTAAGTTTACTTCATAAATTATTTATCATACCGTTGGAATGCGCAATTTGTAATATTAATTGTATGAAAAACAATAAAATACAGTTGACAATGTAATTACGAACCCGCATGGCATTGCGTGAATTCACACTGGTATATCGAAAAATCGGTAATACCACCAGCCCTAACGACGTTACCTGCCATGGCAAAATTCAATGCGTTTATAGCATAACACTGTTAGTATGATAAAACAACTTACATGTCAGCAACATCATCTCGGTCATCAGTGGATTCAGCGTCACTGAGACAGGATGAGTCTCCCTCGGCAAAAACATCTTCTGGCTTATCCAGTTCGTCTAGCACTTGGTGCACGGATAAACGCCTCAAAAATCTCGACATAACTACACAAAAACTATCAAAAATACTCTAAAGTAAAAAAATTTAACTGCGGGCCTTACCTAATTAATTGTGCTTTGCTAAACAGAATGTAGCGAGCTACGCTACAAGGTAAAAACACTGCGCCATCTTGGTGCGATAATTACGCGTGACTACCACTTCCTTATACGCACGGCAGGATCTCCTTGATTTACGACTGCATGGTGTTGAATGAGGGCTTGTTTGAAAGATAAGAGTCTTGGCTATTGGCTGGAATATTTGACAGACAGTTTTAAAACCCAATGGAAAGCAAATAATACTCGGAGTGGAGGCGGGTGGAAGACAGTTTTTCCCACTTCAGATAGGCTTATTGTGCTATCAGTCAAAGAAATACACCCAATTGACGACGGTTTTGCATAGATCTCTGCAAGCAAGTTCAAAACAACTCTGGCTAACATATACTAAGCCACGGGATTGGTACTCCAGAAACTGGCTGAGTTTCACAACGCCAAAGTGAACACAGCCGAACGAGTCGTAATTAAGTGCAAAAAAGCACAAGTCGGTTTAAAATTGGAAAAAAATAATGTACAGCCGTATGAAAGTTTTAACGTATTTTTTCTTGAAGCCTAAAGGTATAATGATTTTTCAAACCAAAGTTTTGTGAAATACAATTAAGCAGAACAGTTTACCAGCACATTGTTTATGGTGTGACATCAAGCTGCAATACATGTTTGAGAATTAGGTCAGAGTTTCCAACGTTATTTACGAAGTTTTATCCCGACGTTTTGGGCTTAAAAACCACTTTCCCAGAAGGAATGGATATATCTTAAGGATATTTAATCAAAATATTGAGGTGAGCAGTTTATTATATATTATTAAATTAATGAAATGTATAATTGAATAATTTCCGTAACGCCCGCGTTACCGCTAGGGGGCGTTTGGTATTAAGAGGTTAAAAGATAAAGGAGATCCTGGATACATGTACAAACATTCACAAATACAGTTTAAAATATTGGGAAACATTTCTTTTTTAGAGTAAGAATGAGATCCTCACATTATTCATATTTATTCAGTCATTCATATTTATTTAGTAATTCATTCATATTTTTTCAATAATTCAGTATTCATAATATTCATTAATAAAACACTTTTCTCATTCTTACTTGCTTCATTCTCAGTTGAACTTGCATCCTTCTCAGACTTGGGTTCAGTCTTTGACAGTCAAACATTTGTTGTAGAGTTGAGGTGACAGTGGCTCAGTAAATTAAGGAGCAGGCCTAGTAACCACAAGATTGCATGTTCAATTCCCACCTGGTGATGCACTGCCACTGTGCGTTAGTGTCATTATTATTTAAAAAATGGCTTATTTGGGTTTGTGTGTGATTTTTTACTAGGCTCGTTTGCCACCTAAATGGAACCTGTAGCATAGTGGTTAGTGAGCAGGACTTTGAAGGTATGTAACGTCAGGTTCAAATCGAACTGCATCCCAAATTGAAGTTTGTGTTTTAAACATCTGTAAACCACACCTACTTGGAATGGTTGATTCTCTATAAACATCTCTATAAATGTTTAAACCATGAAATAAATTATGGGATGTAGATTAGATTTGAATGTAAGACCTGTCACTCAGTTCTGTTCACTAATCACTATGCTACTGATCTAAGACCTCATGCAAGGCAAACAAACCCAAAATCCCGAAGCCTACAAAACAACACATTTAAGACAGTTGAATTCACAATGAGATTAGATTTCCACCAGCTGGGAATTGAACATGCAATGTTGAGGTTAGAAGTTCTGTTCCTTAATCACAGAGCCACTGCCACTCAAACCCCGATGGACAAATGTTAGCCCTTCAACCCAAGTCTGAGCAAGAACAATGATCTGACTGAAGAAAGTCCTACTGAGAATGAAGCAAGTCTGAATGAAAACAAAGGTCGCAATTTTCAGGCTCTTACTCGTGTGTGCTAAGACAAGCGGTGTGACATGGAATATAGGATGCTCTGAGTGTACTGTATGTGTAGACTCAGAGCATTCCATTCCATGCCACATTTTTACCACACCACCTGTCATAGCGCAGAGCGCACTGGAGTAAGAGCCTGAAAATTGCGCCCAAAGTGTTCTAAAATGGATTCTGTATATCAGATTACTGATGAAACATCTAGGCTAATGTTGAAGTTTAAACACTGATGTACATTAAGACTAACATTGACACCTATTTAAAATGAAGACAAAATAATATTTTTGCAATATACTGTACATGTATGAAAAAATAGTTTTAAAAAATGGTTCTATGTAGAACCCTTACACCTTCCAAAGAGTTCCTTAAGAACCTTTTTTTCCCAAAAGGGTTCTTCAGATGAAAAGGGTTCTTGACAGAACCCTTTGCCTTTCTAAGTACCCTTGAAAAACCCTTCCTTCTAAAAAGGGTTCTTTGGAAGAAAACGGTTCTAGATAGAACCCTACCCCTCTGCTTAGAACCCTTTTGGAACCCTTTTGTGTATAGCAGTGTCTCATCCTCCCCTGTGGCCTGGGGGATCTGGGGGAGGATCACCCTCTTGGGGCCATGGGGAAGGGGCCCCACTAGGGACTCAATGTTGTCTCTCGCTCCAGTAGTGCATTGGCCAACTGGAAGAGAGAAGAGAGATTGAGAGAGATAATCATTCTTACCAGTATAAGCTTGTAGGTGTTTATGGTGTAAATCTTGTGAATTTGAATTTGTATTTCATAATTTGAAATTGTAGGCCTACATACATTTTGAAATAGAATTTGATTGCATTGAATTTGTATTTCATAATTTGAATTTGTACGTAAGGTTTTAATACTGAATGCTGTGATTTGAATCTGAATTTCAGTAGGCTATTCAGTTAAACGCAAATTTCAAATTCAGATCTCCGAAGGCAAGCTTTCATTTTGTGAAGCTCGGATTTCAAATTCAGCTGCGATTAACTTGCATAGTTAAACGTTATTGAGACAAATTATTGTCATACACACGTTAACTAATGTTGATATTTTAACAACTAGTCAGAGTACTGTCTGTCTGAATTAGATGAACGTTGTTATCATAGCTATCTGCAGTAAGTTAACATTACCTAGCAAGGTAGCTAGCCAGCTCATCATATATTCATGTTAGACCAGGGTGTCTGTAACCCTAGTCCTGGAGAGCCATAAACTGTAAATTATAAGTAGTCAGCCTACATTCATTAGTGAATATATGATTTCAAGTCATTATTCTAATTGACTGTTTTTCATTTAATAAAATTATTTAATCGTAAGACCTGATTTAGACTTTGTTTTAACTTGTTAGTTGATCCACCAGGTTACTGCTCGACTTACCTATCAACGAATTCGGCGATTTAATTGATGATTGTAATTTCTTATAATAATTATTAAATTAAATCACGTAAAACATATTTTGAATGTAGGTTAAGTGAGGGGTTCTAGCACGCAATATCGCTTGTGTTCAGTATTCAGAGGGCCGAACATTTTAACAAGGGCATTGACTGTTGGAACCGCTGGATTCAGAAAATACACATTTTACCTAATCCTCACTTACCCGACATAATTGGAAGTCCCACCGAGATAGGTTGTCCTATTGCATACTAAACTGTACTATTGAACACACTGCGGTAAACCCTGAGACAAGTTCAAAACTTTTCTAATCGACTGGTCTTAGATTGATTTTATTTTGAAAGATTTTTTTTATTTTGGCATACCAGACAAAGAGAGAGGTGTCTCATTTACCCTCCACTGCTAACCTACCAGCATTCCCTGGCCAGTCAAGGTTGGACCAGCAGTGGTACCTCATGATCTCGGAACGGCAATACTTGATAACCCAGTGCTCAAAATTTGCAGAACAGCTGAATGCAATGGACCAGCTTAAGGAAGAGGCACTTTACAACCAATCTGATTTCTCCAGATAGTGATAAAACCAAGCGCAGGATTGTCCAAGGGATAAGGTTGTACCTAGAGAAAAGACAGCATTTTCTCTGCCTCCGTTGGTCAAAGCAGGCATGGGATGAGGTAAACCAGATGTGGAAAAGCACCACTGTAAGTCAGAAGTTACTGCCAAACAAGTTTCTTCTGTGGCAGTACAGCCTGCGCTGGTAGGCCCAGTGGATGGCTCCGTCCAAGCCACAACCCAGGCACCACCCCCCACCGAGGACAATACACCACTCTCTATCGACTCATCCCCCCCCCTTTCAGGCTTGAACAATTCTGTGGATTTTGTCACCTCCACAGACAATGCAGCTCCACCTCTGGTGATCCCCCCTTCCGTTGAGGAATTTGGGGGAAACAGCTCTGTGGCTTGTGTTACACCAGCCACCACAGAGGAAGTGACCCCACAGGACGTGGAATCGGCTGCTGCAGTCCTCTCAGCCAAGCCAGTTGAGGAGACCGTCGAACCCCTGGAGGCAGAACCTGCTACTGCAGACACAGCAGCCCAGCCTGGTGAGGAGACTGTCAAACCCCTGGAGGCAGAACCTGCTACTGCAGACACAGCAGCCCAGCCTGGTGAGGAGACGCGGAAGAGGTCTACGCACCCCAGCAGGTGGAGTGAGCCCCAACAGACCAGTCCACCCACGCCGAGGACCCCACCCCACCACTTGTGGAATTCTCTTCATTCAATACCTCTCGATTCTCCGTAGTTCGCTTCGTCGTGCATCCTCCACTTTTTCACGTGCCATCTGGACCTCCAGATGCTTGGACCTCGGGGAGATTCTGATTTTCTCCATAACCAGCACACACATCCTAGTCGCCTCCACATTCGCAGCAACAAACTGCCCGTACTTTGCATTAGGCTCCTCCTCCTCACCCAGCAGCTGGAAGCGATTTCTCACCTCCACTGTGTATCTGGCTTGAAGGTGATGGTTGTAACTGGGTTGCTATCGAAATCTGTGATAAGGATCCTCTCAGTGTGATGGTGAACCCTACGGAGAGCCTGACGTGCCCGAGAACTCAGCATTAGCTCCACGCCACCTGTAGCAGTCTGGGCCTCGTTTCGCCATGCAGATGAGGTCATGAATGAGCATCTCCCCACTCTGCGATACACAATCAGATGATCAGCATGTACTCTCCTATGCTCCTGGACTCCAGAATTTTCACTCCCCTTTCTTCGGCACAGTATGCAAGCTATGCCAACCTCGCTTCTTCTCTCACTGTGTTTACATTGAAGGTTCCCATAGTAAATGGTCTCAGACAACGCAAGAGTGCATTAGACCGTGTGCTGCAGTCAGACTGAACCCTCCCTTTCGGGTTTGAGGTCCCATCGTCATGCTGTCCACCGGGGGGAGGACCAGCCCCACCGTCTACTGCGTGATTCCTGTGGACTCCCGCCGCTGGAAGTATAGGATTCTCAATAACTGGATTCTCCATTGTTAGGCTTTACAATGCTATGTGAGGGCTGTGGGGCGCAACTCCTCTCTGCCGCACTCTGGCCGTTTTGGGCATAAGCCCTTATCCGCCCTTTACTCCGATACCTTCAGGTGACAAGCGGCACGGAGCCAGGTGCGAGCAACACCCATGGTTTTTTGTTTGGAGTGACCTTGAGAGGTGCCTTTTCTCTGGGCCCCATGGCCCCACTGCTGCTCGGAGATCCCCTACAGTTTAGCCTGGGACCACAAGGTACCCAGTTGCTATGTGTGGCCACGCAGAGGCACTGCAGGAGTCATGGCGGTAGAGAGGCTGTGTACTGGCAGAAGGAGACTTATGCACTCGGCTCCTCTTTTCAACCCCTGCAAAGAGGGCTCGCCAGCAGCAGTAGCTGAAACCAGAGTAGCAAGCAGAAGCGGCATGCAACATGCACTAACTAAAAGCACTACTACCATAATACTACTGCACAGACGTATCACACATACCCTGTGTGTAAGCACACACACACACACACACACACACACACACACACACACACACACACACACACACACACTAGCCGTCAGCAGTCCACTCAACTGGACCTGAGCTAAAGGAGCTGAAATGGATTCCGACAGGGAAAGAGGCGCTTCCCCGCCCTTCAGAAGAGAGGTCCTGACTGCACTTTGCCACCTGTGGATCGTCCAGCTGCCTGTCACAGGAGACAGAGCCCCCGCACACTGTTGGGAGTAGGCTGCCCTTCACTCACGCGATTGCAACATTAATGGGAAAAAGCACTGCCTGCTACCCAAGGAAGTCCAGGGAACCTCTTGTCTCTTGCCAGTCTAGATACCCTGACACTGGTGCAAAAACTGGGCATGGACTAATTGTTTTAAAGATGGTTGTTGGACCATTTGGACAGTTGTTTTTTTGTTAGCAAGTAACTGCATCTTCAATGTTCAAATGTGTATTGTGATTCCTATTTGGTGATGTAAGAATAGTTTTTTTTTTTATGGGGCCGCAGGAAAGAAGTTCAGTTCAGTTTTGGTGAATTAAGTTTGTCCTATTTTATTTTTGTGCTGGTGGTTCCTTGTGCGTTTCCTTTTGTTCCTGTTCAGCTGGAGGAGGGTGAATACTTCTGGCTTATCAGTCTCTCTCTCTTTACTGGTATACTCAAATTAATATCTGGTTTAATGTCTTCCTTTTTATAAATTATAAGTAGTCAGCCTACATTCATTAGTGATTTCAAGTCATTATTCTAACTGACTGTTTTTCATTTAATAAAATTATTTAATCGTAAGACCTGATTTAGACTATGTTTTGACTTGTTAGTTGATCCACCAGGTTACTGTTCGACTTACCTATCAAATAATTCTGCGATTTAATTGATGATTGAAATTTTTAATAATAATAATTAAATTAAATCACTTAAAACATATTTTGAATGTAGGTTAACCCTTTAAAGCCGGAGCGTTCTAATTTTGTAACAATAGTTCCGATGGTTTGACGTATAATATCTCTGCCGTTTCTTTTTGAAAAATGCTACTTAGAGATGACAAAATAAGCCACAATCGCATAAAATTGGTTCATGAGCTTAGTGGGCAGGGATTTATTTCTAGACCGCTAGATAAAACCACAACCACGTAAATCTCCATTTGCCTCACTGCGGACGGAGCTAACCACCTCGGACAGAAGACTATCTAAGATAATAATTAACCATAGATATTACTTCAGAAATGACTTTATTTTGAAAAAAATCCTGTTTTTGTACTCCAGACTTTCTCAGATTGTCACTTGAAATTCGCTAGCTAATGCTTCAAATGAGAAGCCACTGTGTTATTCTTCCCCCAGCTCGTTTCAAGATGAAATTGTGAACAAGTCTGTCATACAATCAACGTAAGTGAAGTGATAGATGTGAATATTTTCTGTATTTAGTGTAGACTTTGATAACTAAATATTAACTAAAGCTAAAACCAGTAATGTTAGTCTAACAGCTAGCTCTTAGCGCCTCGGTGCGAACAGCCATTTTGTTTTCCTAACTTGCTCTGCTGTCTGTCTTGCTAGCTTTATAAATGTTATACTCAACTATTAATCTTATCAATAGCAAGTACTAACTTGCTAGTGTTTTAACATAATGTTATGTCTAAATTTGAAGGTAACTTGTTGTTGATCAGTCCTGTTGAAAATGAATGGAGAAGGGAACTAAGCAGCAAACATTTACTAACGTCAGCTTCAAGTTTTATTTTGATTCACGTTTTTGACTTGAGCAAGATTAGCCTGTTTAGACAAATATGACAACAAGACATCATTCAGTTGAGCCAATGTCACTGATGATTTAGGTCTGTTCATTCAGAACAATCTTTTACATTGATGGACATTATGCTAAGTAGTCTAACATTGTGTTATTGTTGTGCTTTTTATCGAACGTTATTCTGGAGCATAAAGTGTTTTCTGTAAAATGTCCTTCTCACTATACAGCCTTTAATGACTCAGAAATGTTTTTTTATGTTATGGATTAATGAAATTGCAACTGATAATATAATTATCTATTTCAGCGATGGATACACATTATGCTTGTGTTCAGAATAGCTTTTTTATCTATTCCTGACATAAGCATAAAACATTTGCTGTAAGATGTTACTATTGCTAGTATACAGCCCTTGAATGACTCAGAAACGGTTTTATATGATATGTTATGGATTAATGAAATGGTAAATAATTACATATTTATGTATTGCAATGAAGGATAGACATTCAGCCATCTGATACAGTCCCTGAAGAGAAGGAGGGTGCTGAGGGTCATTGCAGAGCACGACATGGAGGACCATCAG